>OY757025.1:97946527-98243050 GCA_963580285.1 Lucinisca nassula | reverse complement strand
TGGGTACTCGTTAGAACCGCCTCGATGAGGCGGTTCTAACGAGTGCCCACAATCTATATTTTGAGCAGAAAAAAAAGAAAAATATCATTTTTCTTCAAGTGTTGTAGAGAGACATCTTTCGTGATGTTCTGTTTCTTTCCGATCAAACTGAGCACTCATTACAAAAACATGCCTATATATTTTTTACCCCCCTTGAACCCCACTTTTATATAGTAAAACAGGGGTTTCCGGGGGTATACCTTATTTTTCTTATTTCTGCTCTAAAATATAGATTATGGGTACTCGTTAGAACCGCCTCGATGAGACGGTTCTAGCGAGTGCCCACAATCTATATTTTGAGCAGAAATAAGAAAAATATCACAATTTTTCATCTTAAAATTTTCATTTTTTCGGCGATAAAGGTGGCAATGTATTTGTATAGGCGTGTTTGCGTAATGTTTGAAAAAGGGGTCTGCTGTAAAAACAAAACATTCTGTCCCTCATTCGCAAAAAGTTTTGCTTCGCTTGATGGATGGTGTAGCCATTTGGTTTAAACATTTGTGTCCGGTTCCCATCACTGTTTTTGAACACAACGTGTCATTGTCGGCGCATGTGATATTCTTCGAAGATTGATCAGGTAAGTGCAGAGCGCTACCTGATGACGACATTGCACAGTGTGTAGAAATCTGCGGCTAAACCTGACGATTGCCTCCCCCAATAACAATATCAATTAACTTGTCCCCATTCTAATGCCTTTACTCTGATTTGAAATTAAAATGTAAAAAGTAATACCAGCAAGCGGTGTAAGCTGCGAAAAATCACGTTTTCCTTTGAATGTAGACAAAAGTACATCATCATGGCGAAGATTATATTTTCTATTCCTTTTGGGACCATTGAATTCATTTAGAATCATTTAGAAAATAGAGGTTTGCTGAAGCCGGTGCTACATGGTGTGGTCGGTGTTGCAAATTTCAGTACTGATCATGAGCAGACTCAATAAAACTGAATCTGCTTTGTAGCGCCGCTTAGTGTTCACTCGACGCTTAGTGTTCACCATGGACACTAAGCGTTGATGGTGAACACTAAGCGTTGCCACTGTCAACGCTAAGTGTTCATATTGCCAAATGAACACTAAGCGTTGATCATGTAGATCGGAATGCAGTATCAACCGCTAGTGTTCATTTTCTGGTTTGAAAAAAGTAATTTTGCCTTATAACACGAATACTTCTTGATGTATGGACATCAAACTTCAGTCTTACGAGACAGTACGACTCTTCGTTCATTTGGTATTTTCTTTGCTTCCAAACGGTCCAAATATTCAGAACATATTTATATATTTACTGCAGCTAGTGTTTTGCCGTATGTCAGCCGTAAAACCTCTCCCCGTACATCATCACAGTGCAGATTATATTCTCTGGTACTTTTGGATGTTTGAGTTCATTTGGAATCATTTTCGCAATAGAGTATTGCTTAAGCCTTTGCTAGAGGGCGTGGCCTACATCATAGTGTAGATTATATTTTCTTTTCCTTTGGGATCATTGATTCCATTGTGGAATTTTGAATATATATCTGAGGGTCACTGATGAGGCCTAATTGGCCGAAACTGGCTAGTCTGGCCCAGAAAACATGTACACTCCATATTTTTCACTTCTGTGGTGTATTCCTTGCTTCCAAAGGATAACCCTTTTATAGAAAATATTTAACTTCACTACAGCTGGTGTGTGGGAATGTGTGGCGGCGGTAAAACGTCTCCCTGCCCTACATCGTAGTGTAGATTATATTTCTTGTCCTTTGGGATCATTGATTCCATTGTGGCCCAGAAAACATGTACACTCCATATTTTTCACTTCTGTGGTGTATTCCTTGCTTCCAAAGGATAACCCTTTTATAGAACATATTTAACTTCATTACAGCTGGTGTGTGGGAATGTGTGGCGGCGGTAAAACGTCTCCCTGTCCTACATCATGGTGTAGATTATATTTTCTTGTCCTTTGTGATCATTGATTCTATTGTTGAATTTTGAATATATATCTGAGGGTCACTGATGAGGCCTAATTGGCCGAAACTAGCTAGTCTGGCCCAGAAAACATGTACACTCCATATTTTTCACTTCTGTAGTGTATTCCTTGCTTCCAAAGGATAACCCTTTTATAGAACATATTGTAGATTTCAGTACTGATAATGAACAGACTCAATAAAATAGGAGTGAATGCAATGATCAGAAATCGATTCAATTAACCCACAGCTCCTATTAGAGACACCAAAGGGAACGAAACAAAAACATGAGGCAAGTAGACCCTAATGGAAACATCAATAGCGGAAAGCCAGAAGGATAGTAACTTTCCAACCAAAATGGCCGATTGGCTATCCAAAACAAAATAATACAAGCGATTAACATACTCAAAGACAAACTATAACAAAAATAAACCGCGACAGAAGGACCGCCGTGAAACGGTCAGTGAAACGAATTCCACTGGATGTTTAAATCGATTTTGCGCGACCGCAATCCTCGCCCTTACTTCCGTCGCGATTTAGACAAATAATTTGTTCAGTCCGCATGAAGGCCTCTTACCTGTCTTTGCAACATCTCCGTGAACAAAAAGATCAAACAACCACAGAGATGAAACAACGGTGAGGACTCGACAGCAAGAAATCACTGAAATGCTGGAGCAAAGGATACAGAGCATCAGGCATCAACCAACATTTCATAAAGGCTGCGTCTCCTGACAACCGGTTGTCAGGAGCATTTTTGCTATGTAAAATGCTCCTGACAACCGGTTACCGGTTGTCAGGAGCATTTTTGCTGTCAAAAATGCTCCTGACAACCAGCAATATTTTTCCAATAAAAGCCTGCTATATTAGCATTATTTTGGTTACTGAACCCAGTATTTTAAGTTTCTTGATACATGTTTAACATTTTTTTGTCTTCTTTGGTATTTTAACGTAACTACTGGATTGAAAATAAAAGAGAAAAAACATATGGTATTAGCAGAATTTAATGTTTCATTTATTACTGAAAATAAATACCAACTAAATATAGGGGCAATTTTACTTGAGTGCTATGGAAAAAAAAACATGTCATAAGTTCCCTTTTAGAGAAGAAATTAGAAAAATATCAGATTATCACCCAAATAGATATCTTTCATCATAGCAGCCATTACATATATCAGTCATTGTACATGTATTTCACAATTGTACATATACTGTAAAAGTTAACATTTGCTAATGATAATTTTCTACGTTTTTTTTTTTCCACAACAGGATACATGTATGTTGCAATATTAATTAGAATAACAGCAATTCAATGAATACCCACATCATTAACTACAGTGGATAAGTACAGATCATGATCATCAACAAATACCAACTTTTGTTCTGATGCCATGGTAGGTGTTATCCACCCTGATTTGGTAATTATCTACATGTAAGTGAGAATAATAATTACACACTTTAATTGCAATTACAAAAGTAATAGGCCAGAATTTGATTGATTCCATTCTTGGAATTTATTCCAAAAATAAAAAAATCTGAATAAAAAATACATGAATTAAGTTAGGTTTGAAAACTAAAATAGGACAAAAAAAGCATTACACATGTATCAGGAACCATGAAATACTAAAAAGGTAACTAAATAATTAATACTTATATCATAGGTTTTTATTGGAAAAATATTGCTGGTTGTCAGGAGCATTTTTGATAGCAAAAATGCTTCTGACAACCGGTTGTCAAGACACTTCCTTTCATAAAATTAAAATCGCTTTAATTCTCAGCAAGTCTTTACGCTGGAACCGTCATAGAATCTGAGGCCTGACCCACCGATGTAAAATTAAGGAGGGAAACAAAGTTGTCAACCGTGATTGGGTTAACTACCATGCATGCAGTCTGTCGTATAAAATGTATCTTTTACCCAATCATTTTTATTTCGGAGAATTATTTTACGAAGTCGGGTGCTGAAGTCATTGCAATTATATATTTTTCTGAGTTTCTAATTAAGTTCTGAAGTTAGACCCTTTGGAAGCAAAGTATACACCAAATAAACGAAAATATGAGACTCGGTTTTATTGAGTCTGTTCATGACCGGTACTGAAATGTGCAACACCGGCCACGCGCCCTAGCGCGGGCTTAAGCACAACTCTATTTTCAAAATGGTTCAAAATGAACACAATGATCCCAAAGGACCTGAAAATATAATCTGCACTATGATGATGCACGGGGAGACGTTTTACGGCCGCCACACGGCACAACACAAGCTGCAGCGAAGATAAATAAGTTCTGAAGTTAAATCCTTTTGAAGCAAAGTATACACCAAATAAACGAAAATAGCAAACTCGGTTTTATTGAGTCTGTTCATGACCAGTACTGAAATGTGCTACACCGACCACGCCCCCTAGCGCCGGCTTAAGCAGAACTCTATTTTTAAAATGATTCAAAATGAACACAATGATCCCAAAGGACCAGAAAATATAATCTGCACTAAGATGATTATATTTTTTTTCTAATTCTCTTCTGCAACATGTTTTTTCGCAAGCCGAATTTTATGGTGACTTAGTATATAAATTCAGAAAAATGTAAATGCAATGACTTCAGCACCAAATTTCATAAAATCATTCTTCGATATAAAAAGATAGGGTACAACATAAATGTTATACGACAAACTGCATGCATGGTAGTTAACCAAATCACGGTTGATAACTTTGCTTCCCTGTTTAATTGCACGCCGGATGGTCAGGCCTCAGATTCTGTGACGATTCCAGCCGTAAAGGATTAACGAGTAGCTAGTTTTATGTATTGTTGGTGTCTGATGCTTTGTCTCAGGTCGGGCCCATCGGAGTCTAACTGTTCTGTGTCTGGTCGGGCCCATCGGAAACTAACTGTTGGTCTTCTTTTGCTCCAGCATTTCATTGGTTTCTTGTTGTCGAGTCCTCACCGTTGTTTCCTCTCTGTGGTTGTTTGATTTTTTTTGTTCACGGAGATGTTGCACTGATGTAATAGGGGGCGGGGGCCTTCGTGTGGACTGAACAAATTATTTTTCTAAATCGCGACGGAAGTAAGAGTGAGGATTGTGGCCACCTAAAATCGATTTAAGCCCCACCCACAAAGGGGAATTCTTTTCACCGAGCGTTCCGAAGCGGTACTTCTATCGCGGTTTATTTTTGTTATGGTTTGTCTTTTGGTGTTTGTCTCGCTTATATTATTTTGTTTCAGTATGTCATGATGGATATGAAACATTATTAATTGATTATCCTATATTACACAAGGTCAACCAATATTTAAAAATCATAAATCATATTTTAATTGCATCAATTAATAAAATTGTCATTAATCAAGTAATTTCGTATTGGCCCAGGTACAGGTCCTCGGTCAGCTGTATTGGCCTCGGCCTTCGGCCTCGTGCCAATACAGCAGACCTCGGACCTGTAACTGGGCCAATACGAAATTATTTGATTAATAACATTATAGTACACATCATATACACTCCGGTATAACAGCCTGAAAGCTTACAGAGTATTCTAACATGACGTTAACGTTTCTCATTGAACCCAGTGGAAACGTCAGCGTTTGCAAATATGCGATAATTCACGTCGTCAACGTGGTGCGTGCAATTTGGCGTCATCGTGACGTTGCATGTAAACATTTCCTTCTGTCGACATCCGCTGCAAAATAGTCCCCAAGATAACGCTTTGTTACTACTGTATTTCAGTTTAGCATCATGTTAGAATCGAAATAATTTCCACGCACCCGGTGTGTTATCGTGATTAACACACGGTGTTGGAGGGCAGATTGCGAAATATTAATTCACGACGGGTTCGCCGTCGTGAATTAATATTTCGCAATCTGCCCTCCAACACCGTGTGTTAATCACGATAACACACGGTACGTGGAGATTATTTCTTAAATCATGCAGTTAGTGGTGGGGTCTTTAAACTACGCAGGGGATGCCTCTTCCTGACAGGGAGCCTCCACGTATCCCAGTTACCGTGTAATGTAATTTGCGGTACTCTCTTATAGTTTCGCCTAAATCCAAAGAGAGATTGTTCATTGTATACACTCAAGATTGTAGGTTGAAAGTATTCATGCAGAGCCTTCCATTTCCCTGCCTTCCATTGATGGTTTTGCACTTGTGATACTTTGTATTGTAATTAAGCTGCCATCCCAAAATCATTGGCCGTTATTATTTCGTAAAATGATGGTGATTTAATGGTCATTAATATCTTTAATTCCATTGCCATTGTAATACGATTTAATTTATTTACATAAAGCACATTTCGGGCTCATCGGAGTCTAATAGTTGGTTTTCTTTTGCTCCAGCATTTCAGTGGTTTCTTGCTGTCGAGTCCTCACCGTTGTCTCACCTCTGTGGTTCTTTGATTTTTGTGTTCACGGAGATGTTGCACTGATGAGTTAGGAGGCCTTCATGCGGACTGAACAAATTATTTGTCTAAATCGCGACGGAAGTAAGGGCGAGGATTGTGGCCACGTAAAATCGATTTAAGCCCCCCAGTGGAAATCTTCCACTGACCGTTCCAAGGCGGCTCTTCTGTGGCGATTTATTTATGTTGTTGTTTGTTACTTACTGTGTGTATCACTTGTGTCTTTTGGTTTTGGATGGCCATATGGCCATTTTGTGGGAAAGTAACTGTCCTTATGGCCTTTCTTTGTTTAGGTTTCCATTATGGTCTGGTCGCTTAATGTTTGTATTTCTTTCCCTTTGGTGCCTTTTATGGGTGGAGTAAGTTAATTGTATCAATTCCTGATCTTTGTTTTACTTCTACTTTTAATGCCCATTAATTAAATGATTGATATGACATTTTTAGTTGGCCTGTTTCCATTTTGTCGCCATTTTGATGCCCATTAATCCGTCTCCTTGTTTTAATGGCTATTAATTTCCCCTTATCTAAATTAATGGCCACTACACATATGGCCATTGAATATCAAATGTATTATTTAATGACCATTAATTAATAAAATACTTTTATCGGTTTAATGGCCGTTATATTTTGTTAAATTTCTGGAGTAATGGCAAATAAAATTAATGAATAAAAAATCCATTAATAATGGTCCTATTAAAGGATTTATTTTTCATGACCATGAAAAAATTCTTATCAAAGGGCATTAAAAATAATTTGGATTTGATGTTTAATTAGCATTTTTTTCGAAAAAAAAACTAATGGGCAATTAATTTTATTTTACTATAGTTTTAATGCCTTAATAATTGCCATTAATATTTACTTAATGGTTTTGAATTAATTATATTTTGATGGCAATTTTAACAGATTTTTAACTTTTTTGGTGCCCTGTCCTTTAAAAATTGGCCGTTAATAGAACCATTATTAATGGATTTAAATGGGTATATTTTAATGGCAATAACTAACCGGATGTTAATGGCAGCTTGTGCAGTATTGACTTATTATTGCGTAACTATACCAATTTTGAAAATACCAAATAAGGAAAATTGAAAAATTTGCGTTTACTGCCAAACCTTTGCGGATATTTCGACACAACTTTCATAAAACTGCTCCTTAGGCAATCTACGATCTACTATATGATTTTAGGCCTATTGCTCATTTTTTCTGGTTGCCATGAAAACCAGAATGAAATAAAAATAGAAAAAAATACTTAAAAAATCAACTCCTCAGAAATCATTTTCTCTGTGAGGCTGAGACTTAATGAAAATAGTCACCTTATTTGCCTCAACGCGCTTTTGAAATTCAACTCTTCGGCTTGGTTGCTATGGCAACTGAGAGTTTCCATTGGCTTATAACGGGACACATTGAACATTTGATATTTTGACAAAACTTCCTGAAGTAATCTACAATCTGCCATATAATTTAAGACTATTGCTCATTTTTATTGGTTGCCATGTAAACCAAAATGAAAAACAAATAGAAAAATAAATACTTGAAAAATCATCTCCTAAGAAACCATATGTTCTATCGGGCTACGTATTGGTGGAAATATTCACCATATTTGCCTTTTCAGGTTTTGTGCTTTTTATGAAAATCGGCTCTATAGTTTGGTTGCTTTGGCAACTCTATAGTTCCCATAGACTTATTCGCCCCCGCCTATCGGGGCTTGAAGAAATTGATGGGCTGCATTATGCTTCCAAGCAGAGCTGAAACCGACCGCACACGAGTACTGGTAAACCGCTTAGAGGATCTAAGTCTGCCCATGTAAAGCGGTGCGAGTTGGTCCGCTAGTGCTTATAAACCCTATTGGTTTCACTGAGTGACAGGGCATGAGATGTCATTTCATCTCAGTGTCGGGTAAGAGTCCCACGAAATTGGAAGTATGGTCACCAAAATGGCATATAGTGTTGGCAGGGACGTTAAAGTAAACCTTAATTCAATCAAACTCCAATATACTTATAATGGAGAAAATTGAAAAATGGCATTTACTGCCAAGTCATTACAGATATTTTGACACAACTTTTATAGAAAAGTTCATTGAATAAACTTCTCTCAGCCACAAGCTTTTATGCCAACCAGGGGGTCTCAAGGTTGTGCCGGGGCAATGCCCCACCCCCTCAACTTAATAAAATGCCATATATCTCAGAAACCATTCAGATCCCCTTCCCAAAACTGTGTATATTCTTGTTCCTTATGACAAGACACATTCAATGACATCATCCTGAGTGTCCCAATAGATGTTCCAGGGCCATGCCCCACCCCCACTTCATGAAACGCCCATAAACCATACAGATCCCCACCCCTAAACCATATATATCCTTGTTCCTTATGATAAGACGCATTCAGTGACACCAACGTGGTGGTCCTCAGGGATGTGCCGGGGACATGCGCCACCCCCTCAACATCATAAAAGGCTCAATATCGCAGAAACCTTACAGATCCCCATCCCTAAGCTATTTATACTCTTGTTCCTTATGATAAGACACCTTCAGTGACTTGAATCTAGGGGTCATCCTGGGCGTGCCGGGGCCATGCCAAAACCTCGACTTCACAAAATGCCAGAAAGCCGAGACACCGTTCAGAAACCAACCGCTTAGCCATGTATCTAGAAACCATACGCTCTCTAAGGCTGAGACTTCATGAAATATTCATCATATTTGCCTATACAGGTTTTGTGTTTAATGAATTTTGGCTCTTAAGTTTGGTTGCCATGGCAAGTTATGAGTTTCAATAGACATGAAAAAGGGAAAAAAAAGAAAAATGACATTTATGCCTTTCAAGATATTTTGTCAAGTTTTCAAAGTATTGTTCCTTAAACAATGTCCTATCTGCCATACAATTTTTGGCCTATTGGTTGCCACAGATGTGAAACTCTATTAACATGTGTTGTCTGGCAACTGCACATTCAAGTGAAAGTCTCCAGGCTGATTTGGTCCAAAATCTATCTGTAGCATCCTTGGGCCCAGAGCTTTCAAGGTTTAAATAAATTCTGCCTGGTGAGCAAAGTGGCCCATGGGCCTCTTGTTTTTTATCAGATTTTTTGGGCTCTTTCAAACAGTATGGGATCTCATCAACATAATGCCTATAGAACCCTTTGAGCAAACAAGTAAACTAATCTTTGACTATAACAGTAAGTTGTTATTCTCTTTACAGGATATTATCACCATCTTTGCGACTGCACAGTATGTCAAATGCTCGTATTGAATTTTGAACTACCGTCAAACAATTCAAAGGTGTGTTAGTGAAAACTGAGAAATAATCAAGCTAGTTTGTAATTGAAATATCAAAGTACTGAAAGCACAGTTTGGTCGATTTTTTCTGGGTTTAGGTCTGAAAATACAACATAATATCAATATTTTCTGCATTTTCAAAACAGAACTATCTTTTTTACATGACTAAAAAGAAGAAAAGGCAATGATCAGGAATCGACACAATTACCTTACACCTCCATCCAAGACATCAAATGGAACAATTCACGAAAATAAATTAACATCACTATAATAAAAACGCCACGGGTAGAAAGCCAACGGGACAGTTACTTTCCTTCAAAATGGCTATCCAAAAATAATAAGATATAAGCAACACGCACACGAAAAAGAACGAACTACACCTCTAATAAATTACGACATGAGAGCCGCCTTGGAATGGTCCGCAAAATACATTTTACCGGGAGGCTTAAATCGATTTTACGTGGCTACCATCATCTTTTTTGGTTATGCCGTAGTTTAGACAATTAAGTCGTTCATTCAACATGAGGGATTTCTAGTACATCATTTAAACATACCCGAGAACATAGAAAGCGAACAAATACATAAACGAAACTGCGATGAGGACTCGACAGAATGAAATACGTAACTCTAATGCTGGAGAAAAAGAAAAATAACAGTTGACGCTGGGAGGCCGGCTCAGATACAGAACAGAAGGCTTAAATTATTTGTCTAAATCACGACGGAGGTGAGGGCGAAGATTGTGGCCACGTAAGGTCGATTTAAGCCCCCCAGTGGAATTTGTTTCCGCTGGCCGTTCCAAAGCGGTTCTTCTGTCGTGGTTTATTTTTGTTATGGTTTGTCTTCGGGCGTTTGTGTCGCTTATTTTACTTGGATAGCCTATTGGCCATTTTGTGGGAAAGTAACTGTCCGTTTGGCTTTCCGCTGTTAATGTTTCCATTAGGTCTGTTTTTTCATGTTTGTGATTCTTTCCATTTGGTGCCTGTGATGGGAGCTGATATTAATCGCCCAACCCCTTGGGTGCCATTTATTTTAGCCGTCAATTGTGGTTTAGTAAAGGCCCATCCCAGGATCACTGCTTCCAAATTAATTTGAAATCAACCATTTTTGTTGCCGTCGCATGGACCATTGTCAGCTTTGAACAGTCTTAGCAGAACTAGAGTCCAAAATGCTGCATCCAAGGTCTTTAATTTGCTGAGATGCAGAATAAAAGTCCTTTTTATCATATAATATATATTACTGACAATGACGAATCTTAATCATGATTGAGAAATGTTACTAATTGTGTGTTCTAAGATTGCTGATGAGACCGATTCTAGCTCTAAACTGCATGTTGCAAATAGAGCAACAAAGGCTAGAGGAAGACACCTCTGTTTGTGGTGCCTTAGCTCTGGCTTTGCGCTGCGCATGTTTCTGCTCAGCTTTTCTGATTCTTTTTGCCTCATATTCATTGGCACCCCTTTCACTTTGCTCTGTCCTGTGCATTTTGTTCCCACGACTCAGTTGGAATGTGGAAGGCCCTGAGGGAGGCTTTGAGGGTGTCTTGTAGCGCTTCTTCAGACCGACTTGGGAGCGTTGGCCCAATTCTAGTTCTCCATAGAGAATTTGCTTTGGCAAAACCTCCTCAGTCATTCTGGTAGCATTGCCTTTCAACCTTAACTGTGCTCATTTCAGAAGAGTATGTACACTTTGCATCCCTGCTCTGTTCAGGACATCCGTGTCTGTAACCCTGTCTTGCCACTAAATCTTTAAAAGTTTTCTAAGACAGTTAGTATGGAAGTGATTCAGTCCTTTGGTGTGCCGTTGGTAAACTGTCCATGTTTCACATGCATACACTAGTGTTGGCAGCACCACAGCCCTGTAGAATTTCAGTTTTGTGTCAGGTCTGATTCCACTTCGACACAGACACTAACACGTAGTCGGCCAAATGCTGCACTATCTTTCGCAATCCTGGCATTGACTTCATCACCAATGTGCGCAGCTCTTGACAGTGTGCTCCCAAGGTAGGTGAACTTATCTACAACTTGCAATGTTTGACCTTTAACTGTGATGGTGGGCTCTTTGTAAGGCTAAACCTCTTAATCAGGGTTATCGGTACCATAAACTACGCAAGGCCTTTTCAAAATTTTATAGACGTCATTCTGATTTAATTTCAAAATTCAGTAGTGGACTTAAATCTCTTCTGCAACAAGGTCTATCGGAACCCGAATTTTATGGTGACTTAGTATATAAATTCAGAAAAATATATAACCGCAATGACTTCAGCACCCAATTTCGTAAACTAATTCTTCGATATAAAAAGATTGGGTACAACATAAATGTTATACGACAGACTACATGCATAGTAGTTAACCCAATCACGGTTGACAACTTTGCTTCCCTCTTTAATTGCACGCCGGTGGGCCAGGCCTCAGATGCTATGACGGTTCTAGCGTAAAGGCTTATGTTGGTTGGTACCTGATGCTCTGTCTCTGGTCGGCCCTTCGGAGTCTAACTGTTGGTTTTCTTTTACTGCAGCATTTCAGTTGTTTCTTTCTCTCAAGTCCTCACCATTGTTTCATCTCTTTGGTTGTTTGATTTTTGTGTTCCCGGAGATTTTGCACTGATGAGTTAGGAGGCTTTCATGCGGACTGAACAAATTATTTGTCTTAATCGCGACGGAAGTAAGGGCGAGGATTGTGGCCACGTAAAATAGATTTACCCCCCCCCCCCCTCCCCCAGTGGAATTTGTTTCCGCGGTCGCGGTTTATTTTTGTTATGGTTAATCTTTGGTTGTTTGAGTTGCTTATATTATTTTATTTTGGATAGCCTTTTGGTCATTTTGTGGGAAAGTAACTGTCCTTTTGGCCTAATGCTGTTAATGTTTCCAATAGCGTCTGTTGTTTCATGTTTGTGTATCTTTCTCTTGGGTGGGAGCTGTGGGTTATTTGTATTGATTCCGGACCATTGCCCCCAATTCTAATTTACCAGGTTCTAGCTGATAGAGTACTTCAGTCGTTTTGATGCTGATTGTGAGATCATAGCTATCACAGGAGTCTGATACTTGATCTATACCTTTTTGCACCTTCACTTCTGTAGGAGCACCTTTTGCCCTCTCATCAGCAAAGAGGAACTCATCTAGCACCTCTGTCTGCGTCTTGAATTTGGTTTGCAACCTTCTGAGATTAAAAAAACTTCCCACCAGAGCGATACCTAATAGGTTTGCCATTGTCATCATCTTGGACAGCATCTGTGAGCATGGCAGAAAACATCATGCTGAACAATGTTGGGGCTAACACACAGCCTTGCTTGACTCCGTTTGTCACAGGGAACGGATCTGAAAACTCACCATCATTTTGTACCCGTGCAAGCATACCATCGTGGAACTCTCCCACCATTGCTATGAATTTGGTTGGACATCCATACTTTACCATGATCTTCAAAATGCCGTCACGACTGACGGTGTCAAATGCTTTGGTGAGGTCAACAAAGTTCATGTATGGGTCCATGTCTGTTGCTGGCATTTTTCTTGCAGCTGCCTTGCTGTGAAGATAATGTCAATTGTTCCTCTGTCTTTCCAAAACCCATACTGGCTTTCTGGTAGACGCTCTGGATGTTCAAGATGTTCATTTGTCGGTTAAGTAGGACTGTTGCAAGGACTTACCCAGCAATTGACAATAAAGAGATGCCACGGGGATTGTCACAGATCTGAGGGTTCCCTTTCCGTTTGAATAGGTGGACAGGTGGATAATTTCGCATCCTTGAATTCTTGAGGGAAGGTTTCTTTTCTCCACATTGTGTGAAATAACTCTGTCAACTTCTTTGCAACTAGAGTACCCCCTGCTTTGTAAATCTCAACAGGTATTGCATCTGGTCCTGGAGCCTTGCAAAATGCCAAAAGTTTTATTGCTTTCACTCTTTCTATAACGGTTTGGAACTTGCTAAGCTGCAGATTACATTCAATCTGTTAAGGCAAAAAGACAAGCGGGCCTCTGTGGCCTTCTCTTAATCATTAGATCTCTCACTTGGGCCACATGTGAGCTTAAGTGTAAGCTTCGGTGATGTTTAATTACTCGCGGTGTAAGAAAAAGAATGACCAAAATGTAAAGTCAGATCTGCGCCCACACATACATGTGTAAGCAAGATTGATAGTTTTATGCATAGAATTTATTTTTCTGATTCCCACTTTCGCCCCACTGGGTGACCTAAAAGTGCTATAAATATTTTGTTTATCTTCTTACAGAAGATTCTCGAAAAACTGAGTCAGATTAATTTCATTTTTGTAAACAACTTGTTTAAAAGGAAAAGTACTTCAGAACCTTCCAGAAAGTTCAGGTTTGAATTATGTTTTAAAAAAATTGCATCAGCTTATTCCACAGCCCTGTGGAACATTCTAGAGATATCTTAGGGTCTATAAAAGAGCTTGATTTTTCTCTTTGAGTCAGACTTTGGAGTTTGAGGTTTGGGTTCATAAGAAAATTTATTATTGAATTCTGAGTTGAATTGTTAAAGGATATTATTTTTCATTTCGGACTGTGAATTCTGTTGGATCAAGGAAAATATGTTCATTCAAGGATATTCCATAACAGAGCTAAGTACATTTAATTTTCTTACTTCTTCAGGTTCAAGATAATTTGTAAATAAATTTTGTTAAAACTTTCCAAAAGGCCTGTTTGCTTTTTCTTTCTGCTACGCCTGGCTCGAAACAGAAAGTTGGGGCTCGTCCGGGATAAAAACATGTTGAGCATTCTAGGACTGGCATTTAATTTGCAGGCAAGTAATTGTCATTTCTTATCAAATATAGATTTGAAAGTTGCTTCAAAAGATTTGTATTTCCCCATAGGCATATAGGAGATTGTCATTTCATGTGAATTAGTACTTGTCATTTCAGGTGAAATACTCCTTGTCATTACATGTGAATTTCTCACTGGGCCTGTCATTTAAAAAAAACTTTGTCAAATTAACCTCAAACTGTATTACCATAATTACTTTATAATACAAACAAAAAGCAAACATGTCGTTTGATTTGAGAAGCTTTTTGGCTCAGCCTACTCAGGAGTCGTTTAATCTGGCCAAAAGGACAGATTTATTAGATATTGCTTCCCATTATGGGGTCACTGCTGTCAAAACAAGCATGAAAAAACATGAACTTAAGAATATTTTGGTACAGTTTTTTGATGATGAAGAACTTTTCGATCCATCTGCTTTGTCTCTTATTATGGTTTCACATACTGAATTACAAATGAGACAAATTGAAATAGGAAGGCAAATTAAATGAGAAAAATTAAGATTAGAGATGGAAGAACGTATACAGAAAGACAAAAATGAAAAGGAAGAAAAAGAAAGAGAAATGCAGAGACAAATGCAGATAGAGAGATTAGAAATGGAAGAAAGAGAGAGGAAAAAACAAAGAGAATTGGAAGAAAGAGAGAGGGAAAACAAAGTGAAATGGAGGAACGGATTGAGCTAGAAAAGGAAAAAAAATGAGATATAGTATTGAAGAAAAAGAAATGGAAAGGCAATTTCAATTAAGGCTGAAGGAATTGGAACTCCAGGGTCAAGATAGGGTGAAACCTACCCCTGTTTTTGACACTGGCAGTTACTTTGATGCCACAAAGCACATAAGGCTGGTTCCGCCATTTCAGGTAGATAAGTATTTTTTTGCATTTTGAAAAAGTTGCAGAAAATTGAAAATGGCCAAAAGGGCATTGGACCTTACTTTTGCAAAGCGTTGTTGTTGGAAAGGCTCGAGACATTTACACTCAGCTGACTGTCGAGCAAAGCTCAGACTATGATTTGGTTAAGGAGCTTATTCTTAAGGCATATGAGTTGGTCCCTGAGGCTAACAATCAATGCTAGTGGGGGGGGGGCGTATTCAGCCTTGCAGACAACAGTGCTGTTTATGAAGAAACTCAATAAAACCGAGTTTCCGGTTTTCATTCAAATATGTATTCTTTGCCTTCAAAGTTAACCTTTTTCATTTATTTTATGACAATGCAGCTGGTGTTTAGTGTTGTGTGGCGGCCGTAAAACGTTTCCCCGTACTTCATCATAGTGCAGATTATATATTTATTTTCTTTGGACGCCTCGAGTCCATTGCTGGTTAGTTGAAAATCGAGTACCGCTGAAATCGATCCTAGGGGGCGTATTCAGCCTTGCAGACAACAGTACTGTTTATGAAGATCGAGTTTCCGGTTTTCATTCCAATATGTATTCTTTGCTTCCAAAATTAACCTTTTTCATTTATTACAGGCAGAAATTTAGGAATTAGAAAAAATAAGGAATTTCCCAGACCCATGTAGAATTTGCTCGAACCAAAGAACAGTTATTTGATAGGTGGTGTTCTTCTAAAAAAGGAGGCTCTGACTATGACAAACTTAGACAGCTTGTCCTTGTTGAAGAGTTCAAAAGGTGCGTAAATCCAGACATTAAGTCTTTTCTCGATGAGGGATAGGTCGAAACTTTGGAGGAAGATTCTCGTTTGGCAGATGATTATGCTTTGACTCAAAAAGTCTCATTTGTGAACAGGCCATATCCTAGAAAACCTTATAATCCACAGACAGGTCCAAGATTCTATCCGAGTAATCCATCTGGCAGTTATAGTCATACATCTAGTACTATGCCCAAACTTTCTGGTGAAAATAAAAGCCAGAATCCTTCCAAACCGTCTGGTGAAAATAGAAGCCAGAATTTGTCCAAACTTTCTAGTGAAAACAAAGACCAGCATCCCTTATCTCAATCTCAAATAGTTTGTAATTATTGTAAAAATACAGGTCACTTGATCTCTAAATGTTTAAAATTAAAGCGAAGACAAGAAAGAGAAAGACAAGAGGAACTTTAGCCTACAGGCTTGACTTCTACATGTATAAGGCCAAAACCACAGTCTTGTGTAAGGGAGGACACTCTTTCTGGTACCAAATTATCTGAGACTGGTTCAGTTATGGAGATTTATAAACCATTCTTATCAGATGGTTTTGTGTCACTAAATGGTGACAGTTATGCCCATCCTACCTTATTAAAATCTTACGAGATACTGGAGCTTCTCAATCTCTTATTTTTGCAGATACTCTGCCTTTTTCTGAGAAGTCTTCTTTGGGCCAATGTGTCCTTATTCAGGGTGTGGAATGTGGATTTGTTAATGTTCCGCTTCATAACGTTTATTTGTCATCAGACTTCGTATCCGGTTCAGTGGCTGTTGGTATTAGACCTTCTTTACCTTTTAAAGGTGTTCATTTATTGCTAGACAATGACTTAGCTGGAGATAAGTTTGTGGTAAAGTAGAAGTAAAACAAAGATCAGGAATTGATACAATTAACTTACTCCACCCATAAAAGACACCAAAGTAAACCCACTAATGACTTCTAATCCTTGCATACACCAACCGCCTGATCCTATTGAGCAGGCAATTCCTGATCTTTATCCCTCTTCTGCCGTCACAAGGGCACGTAAGGCCAAGCAAACTGATGGGAAACAGGATTTTGATTTCACTGATACCTTTTTAGGTCAGTCTTTTAATTACGATATAACAAGGTCTCTGTCTTCAAGCCTGCCTGATTAGCAGACAGATTTTCATGAGAATAACTCATCTTTCGGTCCAGGCCATGACAAAATTTCCGGGTCTCAACTAGCTATAGAACTGCACAAGGATCCTGAAATTTCGCCTTTGTTTGCAAGGGCTTTAGATGAGCAGGAAGTATCTTAGGTCCCAGTCTGTTATTATGTCAAAAATGACATTCTAGTGAGAAAATAGCGTCCACCAGACGTCTCCGCAGAAGACGAGTGGACTGTCAACCACCAGACAGTGGTACCAATGATTTACCGTCCCGAAATATTAAACTTGGCACATGCAACTCCCATGTCAGGACATTTAGGTGTAAATAAAACCTTTCACAAGATTCTTAATCATTTTTACTGGCCTGGGTTAAAATCAGATGTTTCTCAGCATTGTAGGTTATGCCATACATGCCAAATGGTAGGAATAAAAACCATCAGACTATACCTAAGGCTCAGTTTCCGCCTATACCTGCTTTTGATGAACCTTTCAGTCGAATTATTATAGACTGTGTAGGTCCCTTGCCCAGAACTAAGTCTGGTTGTGAATACCTATTGACTATTATGTGTGCTTCCACACGTTTTCCTGAAGCCATTGCACTAAGAAAGACAATCGTCAAGGCAGACGAAGTGAAGTTTTTCACCTTTGTTGGTCTTTCCAAATCTATTCAGTCAGACCAAGGATCAAATTTCATGTCTTGAATTTTTCAACAAGTAATGCATAAACTAGGCATTGTACAGTATATGTCATCGGCCTATCATCCTGAACTTCAAGGCGCCCTTGAAAGATTCATTCAAACATTGAAAAACATGATAAGATCTTTTTGCTTTGACACAGAGAAGGATTCGGATGAAGGCATCCACTCGCTTTTATTTGCTGTGAGAGAATTTGTGCAAGAATCTCTTGGCTTCAGTTCATTTGAATTAATATTTAGCTATACTGTTCGTGGTCCTTTGAACTTTCTAAAAGAGAAATTTCTCTCTAATGCTTACACTTCCTTGAATTTACTTCTATATGACATAGGGACAAAAGAAAGAATATTAAACCAGGTGATAAGATACTAGCTTTTTTGCCTATACCTGGAAAATCTTTGGAAGCCAGGTATTATGATCCATACACTGTAGACAAAAAGATCAGTGACGTAAATTACATAATTAACACTCCTGGGAGGCGAAAGATAAAGCAGTTGTTTCATAGTAACATGTTTAAGGAATACATTGATAGGGATAATGCATCTTTAACATCAGTCAATCTAGTTAGCTCTGGTCCAGTTAATTCATGTGACAATGACTGTGAGGATATCAATTTAGTGAAATCGGATCCCACATCATCAAAATTTAGAACTCTGACATTCTGAGGAATCTCGACCGGAAACTGTCACACCTAGAGCCAAATCAGCGGAATGAACTGAAACAGTTGATTTTTAATATGAACACTTATTTCCTGCCATTCCAACACGGACAGACAAAATATTTCACGATATGTGTAAATGGTTCTAAAATAGAAGTGGAAGCAATAATCAGGAATCGATGCAATCAACCCATAGCTCCCATCAGAGACACCAAATGAAAAGAAACACAAACATGCAACAACAGACCTAAGGGAAATATCAACAGCGGAAAGCCAAAAGGACAGTTACTCTCCCACAAAATGGCCAATAGGCTATCCAAAATAAAATAACACAAGCGACACAAACACCAAAAGACAAAACGATAACAAAAATAAATCCCGACAGAAGAACCGCCTTTGAACGGTCAGCGGAAACGAATTCCACTGGGGCGGGGGGCGGGGGGGGGGGTCTTAAATCGATTTTACGTGGCGACAATCCTCGCCCTTACTTCCGTCTAAAGCAATATCTATACAGGATGAATATTATGAAACAAAAATATCTTAAAGTAGAAGTTCAGTATCTATTAGACAATGATTTTATTGAACCAAGCCAAATTGAATGGAGTTCTCATTGTATTCTTGTACCAAAACCTGATGGGACATATCGAATGTGTACAGATTTTAGGAACGTTAATTCCTTAAGTAAAACAGATAGCTTTCCAATTCCAAGAATGGATGAATGCATTGATAACATCGTGAATGCCAAATACAGAACTAAATTCGGGCTTCAGAAAGGATTTTGGCAAATTCCACTCACAGACAGAGCAAAGGAGGTTTTGGCATTTACAACACCCGACAGATTATTTAACTATAAAGTCATGCCATTTGGAAAGAAAAGTTCTCCGGCAACATTTCAGCGCTTAATAAAAATGGCAATTGCAGGGATGGGAGGCTGCAGTGCTTATATTGATGACGCTATCATATATAATGACCAGTGGATTCAACATCTTCAACATCCCTGTACTTTAAGGAGACTAGGATGTTTTGTGGGCTTTTGTTGTACCTTCCTTCTATTCGAAGACGGAAGTAAGGGCGAGAATTGTGGCCACGTCAAATCGATTTAAGCCCCCCAGTGGAAATCTTCCACTGACCGTTCCAAGGCGGCTCTTCTGTGGCGATTTATCTATGTTGTTGTTTGTTACTTACTGTGTGTATCACTTGTGTCTTTTAATTTTGGATGGCCATATGGCCATTTTGTGGGAAAGTAACTGTCCATATGGCCTTCCTTTGTTTAGGTTTCCATTATGGTCTGGTCGCTTAATGTTTGTATTTCTTTCCCTTTGGTGTCTTTTATGGATGGAGTAAGTTAATTGTATCAATTCCTGATCTTTGTTTTACTTCTACTTTTCATTCTATTCGATAATTCTTTGATAGACTGAGTAATGCCAAATTGACATTCAATCTTGCTAAAAGTGAATTCTGCCATACAAGTTTGACATTTCTAGGTCATGTTGTAGGTTACGGTCATGTGAAACCCATTGATGCTAAAGTTGAGGCCATCTCAAATTTTCCCATACCCACGTGCAAAAGAGAGCTGATGCGATTTCTTGGTATGGCTGGTTATGACGGAAAGTTCTGTAATATTTTTTCTGTCATTGCTGAGCCTTTGACAAATTTGCTCAGCAAAAGAACACAATTCCATTGGAATGCACTAAGCCAAAATGCTTTAGATAAGCTCAAAGCCATACTCAAGAGTGAACCAGTTCTCTTAGCACATAACTTTGAAAAGGAGTTTAAGGAGTTATAGATGCTAGTGTCGTATGTGCAGGTAGTGTTTTGTTGCAAGAAGACGAAAATTGTGTGGATCATCCAGTTTGCTACTTTTCCAAAAAGTTTAATAAGCATCAGAGAAATTACTCTACCGTAGAGAAAGAGTGCTTGTCTCTGATTCTTGCTCTGCGACATTTCGAAGGTTATCTTACTCCTACTGCTGCACCGATTGTTGTTTTCAGTGATCACAATCCACTGACTTTAATACATAAAATGAAAAACAAACATCAGCGGTTGCTCAGGTGGAGTCTTATGCTACAAGAGTATAATTTAGACATAAGACATATCAGAGGGAGAGATAACATTATCCCTGATGCTCTTTCAAGAGCTTGAGCAGTTACAGGAATTGTGATGGGTGTATTACTTTGCAGTTTTGTATCATACTGAAGTGGATTGTAGATACATGTAATTTTATATGCATTGCTCAATATTTTATTATTCTAAAAGCAAAAGAAATGTTTATGACATAAACCTTTCTTTTCCTCGAATTGGGGGAGTGTTATGCATAAGAATTTATTTTTCTGATTCCCACTTTCACCCCACTGGGTGACATAATAGGGCTATAAATATCTTGTATATCTTCTTATTGAAGATTCTCGAAAACTGAGTCACAGATGAATTTCATTTTTGTAAACAACTTGAGTAAGTATGAGAATGAGAATGAGTCGTAGAATGAGTAAGCCTAAGAAAACTGACACTTTCTTGTACCGTCACTTTCGACGTACAGGTCATTCTGTAAATAACATTATTATACAACCAGTGGAAAAACTTTATTACGATGCAAATTCTACATCTAGATTCAAAATAATCAAAAGACATGAAGCTGAACTGAAATGGATTAAATTTTTACAGACCCCTTTTCCACTGGGATTTAATGACAACATTTATCATGAGGGTAATATTTCCAGAATGCCGGACTTTGATATTTTCTCACTCCTGGAATGTCGAAAACGCAGAACTAGATCTCACGGCACCAGGAAAAATGGTAACTTTAAACGTAAATCACGTGCGTTTAAACGAAACAATACTAGACTGAAGTGACTGTCAATTATATTATTAAATCATGGACGCCACTCTATGCTTTCATTTTTAAGTTCATTACCCGTTTCTGTTTTACGTCTTCTGGACACCGAGGCGAATAAATTCTACGATAGTTCTCATCAGTTATATGATGCGGCTCTCTTAACTAGAGGCTATACTCAGCATACTCTCCGTCCTTACATTGATTCTGAAATTAATCATAAACGTCATTTCTTCAAAATATCCTTCATTAATAAGGGTATGGATTTTATAGATTTGCCCAGTAACTTCCGTGAGAGATCGGTGCTTTCTTCCATTCCTGCCTATTTTCAAAATACTGAAACACTTATAATTTGCTATAAATATAACAAACCTGTTAGATCTATCATTTTTAATTTCAATAAACTTGTTTCAGATCTTGATATTGATACTAATACTCCTGATTCATGTGATTGTAAAAACTCAAAGTATTGCTATCCTGCTGCTGGTCATGTAATTACTGGCAATTTGAAAATTATTCCTGATTCTAGGATAAGGAATATAATTTCTAAAGGACCGAAATATCGGTTTCCTTCTAAAATTGATTTCAGTAAATGTAGAGATGAAATCGCTGCTTCCTTGAATGAATTCGGTAATCGATGGTGTAAGCGAGAGTATGTTGAGTGTAAAGCCCTAAAGGACTGGAAACTTAGCATTTAAAGACTAGTGAATAAACGCATTTCTTTCTATTCTCAAAATACTAACTTATTACCTCCTAAGCCCAAGACGTCTTTACGTCATCTTAAACTAGGTATTCAAGAATTTCATAAGAAGTTTGTTTTGGCCCCTGCAGACAAGGCCGCTAACAACGTCGTCGTTGTGTGACGGCTCCACTATGTTAACACGCTTAAGCAGGAGCTTGGTGGTACTAAGGCCTATGAACTTCAGCCTTTGGCTGAAGAGAGAGCTATAGTAGATAAACATGTTTGTCTCTCAGCCACCAAGTTTGCTGTGTGTGTTAACGAAGGCCAAGACAAGCTTCCTACGCTATACTGATTACCAAAACTTCATAAAAAACCTTACAAAGCACGGTTTATTGCAAATTCTAGTTCTTGCACTACCACTGAACTTTCTAAATTATTAACTTCCTGTCTTACTGCTATTAAAACGCATGTAATTAAATATTGTGATAAAGTCTTTGAAAGATCAGGAAGAAATCTGTTTTGGTCTATAAAAAATTCGAATGAGGTTTTAAATAAATTGAAATCTAGACAGTTTCGTGCTTCTAGTCTGTCTACCTACGATTTTTCCACTCTTTACACTACACTTCCTCATAATCTTATAAAAGAAAAGCTTAATGATTTAATTGAATGGGCTTTTCACAGAGAAGATTCTGTCTATCTTGCATGTAATGTCAGAAATGCATTTTCACTTCTAAAGAGCATAAGAATTATACACTTTGGTCATGTCAGAAAGTGTGTGATGCCCTCACCTTTCTACTTGACAATATTTATATTAGATTCGGTACTAAGTTATTTAGACAAATTGTGGGTATTCCGATGGGTACTAATTGTGCACCTCTTGTGGCTGATCTGTTCTTGTATTGTTATGAAAGAGACTTCATTTTGTCGCTTTCCGTTGATAACCAATCTGAAATTATTGAAGCTTTTAGCTCTACTTCTAGATATTTAGATGATTTATTAAATATTGATAATGCCTATTTTGATGGTTTGATCAGTCAGATTTACCCCCTAGAACTTCAGTTAAATAAAGCAAATTCTTCTGATACCGAGGCCCCGTTTTTGGATTTACATCTATCTATTGTAGATGGATTTGTTTCGTGCAAAATTTATGATAAACGCGATGACTTTGATTTTGAGATTGTAAATTTTCCTTTTTTGGATGGTGATGTTCCTCGTGCGCCATCCTATGGCGTTTATATTTCGCAATTAATTCGATTTGCTAGAGTGTGTAGTCATGTAACTGACTTCAACACTCGTAATAAATTATTAACGGCTAAACTCCTTAATCAGGGTTATCGGTACCATAAACTACGCAAAGCCTTTTCAAAATTTTATAGACGCCATTCTGATTTAATTTCAAAATTCAATACTGGACTTAAATCTCTTCTGCAACAAGGTCTATCGGAACCCGAATTTTATGGTGACTTAGTATATAAATTCAGAAAAATATATAACCGCAATGACTTCAGCACCCAATTTCGTAAAATCATTCTTCGATATAAAAAGATTGGGTACAACATGGATATTATACGACAGACTGCATGCATGGTAGTTAACCCAATCACGGTTGGCAACTTTGCTTCCCTCTTTAATTGCACGCCGGTGGGTCAGGCCTCAGATTCTATGACGGCTCCAACGTAAAGGCTTATTGAAAATTAAAGAGATAATGTTGGTTGGTCCCTGATGCTCTGTCTCTGGTCGGGCTCATCGGAGTCTAACTGTTGGTTTTCTTTTGCTCCAGCATTTCAGTGGTTTCTTGCTGTCGAGTCCTCACCGTTGTCTCACCTCTGTGGTTCTTTGATTTCTGTGTTCACGGAGATGTTGCACTGATGAGTTAGGAGGCCTTCATGCGGACTGAACAAATTATTTGTCTAAATCGCGACGGAAGTAAGGGCGAGGATTGTGGCCACGTAAAATCGATTTAAGCCCCCCAGTGGAAATCTTCCACTGACCGTTCCAGGGCGGCTCTTCTGTGGCGATTTATTTATGTTGTTGTTTGTTACTTACTGTGTGTATCACTTGTGTCTTTTAATTTTGGATGGCCATATGGCCATTTTGTGGGAAAGTAACTGTCCATATGGCCTTCCTTTGTTTAGGTTTCCATTATGGTCTGGTCGCTTAATGTTTGTATTTCTTTCCCTTTGGTGTCTTTTATGGATGGAGTAAGTTAATTGTATCAATTCCTGATCTTTGTTTTACTTCTACTTTGTACTTCAGAACCTTTCAGAAAGTTCAGGTTTGCATTATTTTTAGAAAATTGCATCATCTTATTCCACAGCCCTGTGGATCATTCTAGAGAAACCTTAGGGTATATAAAAGAGCTTGATTTTTCTCTTTGAGTCAGACTTTGGAGTTTGAAAATAGAAGTAGAGGCAATGATCAGGAATCGATACAATTAACCCACAGCTCCCATCAGAGACACCAAAGGGAAAGAAACACAAACATGAAGCTACAGACCCCAACGGAAACACTAACAGCGGAGCCAAAAGGACAGTTACTTTCCCACAAAATGGCAAAAAGGCTATCCAAAATAAAATAATATAAGCGACACAAACACCCAAAGACAAACCATTACAAAAATAAACCGCGACAGAAGAACCGCCTTGGAACGGTCAGCGGAATTATTGCGTAACTATACCAAATTTAATGACACAGAGACTTTTCTGATATTTAATCTTCATCAGTGTGTCTAAACCCCAAAGTTTTGAAACCGAAACGGATGATGGACAAGACTCGGCAAACACAGCACATCCCACTTCGAACACACATCGACCGACCTAGCTCATGAGACAGGTCAACTGGAGGCATCATGCAAGAGAGAAATGAATTCCACTGGGGGGCTTAAATCGATTTTACGTGGCCACAATCCTCGCCCTTACTTCCGTCACGATTTAGACAAATAATTTGTTCAGTCCGCATAAAGGCCTCCTAACTCATCAGTGCAACATATCCGTGAACACAAAAATCAAACAACCACAGAGATGAAAAGCGGTGAGGACTCGACAGCAAGAAACAACAGAAATGCTGGAGCGAACGAAAACCAACAGTTAGACTCCAATGGGCCCGACCAGAGACAGAGCATCAGGTACCAACCAACACAAGCCTTTACATTGGAACCGTCATAGAATCTGAGGCCTGACCAACCGGCGTGCAATTAAAGAGGGAAGAAAAGTTGTCAACCGTGATTGGGTTAACCACCATGCATGCAGTCTGTCCTATAACATTTATGTTGTATCAAATATTTTTATATCGAAGAATAATTTTACGAAATTGGTTGCTGCAGTAATTGCGGTTATAATTTTTTCTAAATTTATGTACTAAGTCACCATGAAGTTTGGGTTTATAAGAACTTTTATTATTGAATTCTGTGTTGGATTGTTAAAGGATATTATTTTTCATTTCGGACTGTGAATTCTGTGGGATCAAGGAAAATAGATTCATTCAAGGATATTTCATAACAGAGCTAAGTACATTTAGTTTCTTTCTTCTACAGGTTAAAGATAACTTGTAAATAAATTTTGTTAAATTTTTCCAAAAGGCTTGTTTGCTTTTTCTTTCTGCTACGTCTTGCTCGTGACAATAGTTAATGGTCTTCTGAGACGTTTACAGAACAGTCACAAAATACACAGAAAACGTTCATCATGTTTACACTGCGTTGTTAAGTGCATATGTGAAAATCATTTTGATTCGAACCGGATCAAAATCATTCTTTACGATTGTTAAAGTTGTCTCTCCTTACACAGTTCATCACAGTTTTTATGCTTCAAACATTGCGTACGAAATGTGAACGTCTTCACCTGTACTAGTTTTCTTTCTACGGAAAAAGCGATTTTCGTGGAGAAATTTCGCGGCGTTTCGCGGAGAAATTAACCGCTTTGAAACGCGAATTTTGATTTCTTCTCGGAGAATTTTTTCACTTGTTCTCCGAAAAAAGAAAGCCTATTACCGCGGAGAAAATATATGTGTTTTTACCACTGGCTGATCTCGGGCAACTGGACATTTTCTTTCTAAAATTCTGTAATAAGGTTTCCATTTTAGATCAAGTTTATCTTTTCTTTGGTTAGTTTTATAATACACTGGGTCACCAATCTTAACCTCGACTTGTTTTATACATGTTTTGCTTGTCGTTTCTTAGCTTTCTTTAAACGATTTATCACTGAAATGAAAGACTTATGCTGTTCTTGTTAGGCAATTTCATGCATTTCATCACCAAGATATTTTCTCCTAGGTTTTAAAATATTATCAACTGGTAAGACAAAATCTCTGTTATAGAGTCATTAAAATGGAAAGAATTTAGACCTATGCTGTTTTTGTTAGGCAATTTCATGCATTTCATCACCAAGACATTTTCTCCTAGTTTGTTGTGTGTGTTACAGAAGGCCAAGACAAGCTTCCACCGCTATACTGGTTACCAAAACTTCATTGAAGACCTTACAAAGCACGGTTTATTGCAAATTCTAGCTCTTGCACTACCACTGAACTTTCTAAATTATTAACTTCCTGTCTTTTTGCTATTTAAACGCATGTGATTAAATATTGTGATAAAGTCTTTAAAAGATCAGGAAGAAATCTGTTTTTGTCTATAAAAATTCGAATGAGGCTTTAAATAAATTGAAATCCAGACGTTTTCGTGCTTGAAGTCTGTCTACTTACGATTTTTCCACTCTTTACACTACACTTCCTCATAATCTTATAAAAGAAAAGTTTAATGCTTTAATTGATTGGGCTTTTCACAGAGAAGATTTCCATTGATAATCAATCTGCTCACCGGTGGGTCGGGCTTAAGATTATAAGACGGTTCCAGCGTAAAAACAGTTTTATTTATGGAGTTTTATTTTATTTTAGTATTCTTTATGTTGGCTGGCGCCTAATGCTCCGTCTTTGGTCGGGCCCCACGGAGTCTAACTGTTGGTTTTCTTTTGCTCCAGCATTTCTGTTGTTGTATGCTGTCGAGCCATCAACCTTGTTTCATCTCTGTAGTTTTTTTATTTGTATGTTCTCGGAGATGTTACACTGATGAGTTAGGAAGCCTTCATGCGGACTAAACAAAATTAGTGTATACCGCGACAGAGGTAAGGACGAGGATTATGGCCATATAAAATCGTTTAAAGCACCCCCCCACACCCAACCCCCCCCCCCCGTTGAGTTCTTTCCACTGACCGTTCCAAGGCGGTTCTTCTGTGGCGGTTTATTTATGTTGTTGTTTTTTACTTAATGTGTGTTTCACTTGTGTCTTTTTATTTCGCCCCCCCCCCATTGAGTTCTTTCCACTGACCGTTCCAAGACGGTTCTTCTGTGGCGGTTTATTTATGTTGCTGTTTGTTACTTACTGTGTGTTTCACTTGTGTCTTTTTTATTTCGGATGGCCAATTGGCCATTTTGTTGGAAAGTAACTGTCCTTATGGCCTTCCTTTGTTTAGGTTTCCAATATGGTCTGGTCGCTTCATGTTTGTGTTACTTTCCCTTTGGTGTCTTTGATGGATGGAGTAAGTTAATTGTATCGATTCCTGATCTTTGTTTTACTTCTACTTTCTCTATCTTGCATGTAATGTCAGAAATGTATTTTTCACTTCTAAAGAGCATAAGAATTATACACTTTGGTCATGTCAGAAAGTGTGTGATGCCCTCACCTTTCTACTTGACAATATTTATATTAGATTCGGTACTAAGTTATTTAGACAAATTGTGGGTATTCCGATGGGTACGAATTCCGCACCTCTTGTGACTGATCTGTTCTTGTATTGTTATGAAAGAGACTTCATGTTGTCGCTTTCCATTGATAACCAATATGAAATTATTGAAGCTTTTAGCTCTACTAGATATTTAGATGATTTATTAAATATTGACAATACTTACTTTGATGGTTTGATCAGTCAGATTTATCCCCTAGAACTTCAGTTAAACAAGGCAAATTCCTCTGATACCGAGGCCCCCTTTTTGGATTTACATTTATCTATTGTAGATGGATTTGTTTCTTGCAAAATTTATGATAAACGTGATGATTTTGATTTCGAGATTGTAAATTTTCCTTTTATGGACGGTGATGTTCCTCGTGCGACATAGTACGGGGTTTATATTTCGCAGTTAATTCGATTCGCTTGAGTGTCTAGTCATGTATCCGATTTCAACACTTGTAATAAATTATTAACCGCTAAACATCTCAATCAGGGGTATCGGTATCATAAACTACGTAAAGCCTTTTCTAAGTTTTATAGACGTCATTCTGATTTGGTTTCAAAATTCCATGTTGGACTTAAAACACTTCTTCAACAAGGCCTATCGGAACCCGAATTCTATGGTGAGCAATGTACAGAAACATTATCTCTTGGTAGAAGATTTAGTATATTATATTTCCAATGTGAACGATGACATATTAGAACATCTGTTGTCACTCGATACCATAATCTTATTGGTCATATGGGCATGAAAAACATTTGATTCTATTCGTAGAAAATACTTTGACCAAATTTGTTTAAAGATCTGAACAAATATATTTCTGAATGTACAGTTTGTCAAACAAGGTCTTTACAAAAGATAAGACAGCCGTTGCAAGAAACGGATATTCCACCATATCCAATGGCAAAAATTAGCGTTGATCTTTCTGACCCTTATCCAACTTAATTGATTTGCAATAAATATATATTATAACTTTTGCAGATTGGTTTAGTGGTTGGCCAGAACTTTTTGTTGTTCCATATAAAACTGCTGATACTTTATCTTATTTAGTATTAGAAGAAATTTTCCCGCGGTTTTGGTTTTTCCTTACAAATTGTATCAAATAACGGGACAGAAAATGTAAACAAAGTTATGAAGGAATGTTAGGCACACTTAAATATTGATCATGTTCTGAGAAGTGTTTATAATCCTCAGAGTAATGCTTAAGTCGAAAGATTCCATAGAACACTAAAAGACACAAGTGATACACACAGTAAGTAACAAACAACCATAATAAACCGCCACAGAAGAACCGCCTTGGAACGGTCAGTGGAAAGATTGCCACTGGGGGGCTTAAATCAATTTTACGTGGCCACAATCCGCGCCCTTACTTCCGTCCCGATTTAGACGAATAATTTGTTCAGTCCGCATGAAGGCCTCCTAACTCATCAGTGCAACATCTCCGTGAACACAAAAAAATCAAAGAACCACAAAGGTGAGACAACGGTGAGGACTCGACAGCAAGAAACCACTGAAATGCTGGAGCAAAAGAAAGCCAACAGTTAGACTCCGATGGAGCCGACCAGAGACAGAGCATCAGGCACCAACCAACATTACCTTTAATTAGATCTCTCTAATTCTCAATTAGCCTTTACTTTGGAACCGTCATAGAATCTGAGGCCTGACCCACCGGCGTGCAATTAAAGAGGGAAGCAAAGTTGCCAACCGTGATTGGGTTAACTACCATGCATGCAGTCTGTCATATAATATCCATGTGGTACCGAATCTTTTTATATCGAAGAATTATTTTACGAAATTGGGTGCTAAAGTCATTGCGGCTATATATTTTCCTGAATTTATATACTAAGTCACCATAATTTTCGGGTTCCGATAGACCTTGTTGCAGCAGAGATTTAAGTCCAATATTGAATTTTGAAATTATATCAGAATGGCGTCTATAAATTTTTGAAAAGGCTTTACGTAGTTTATGGTACCGATAACCCTGATTAAGAAGTTTAGCCGTTAAAAATTTATTACGAGTGTTGAAGTCCGTTACATGACTACACACTCTAGCAAATCGAATTAATTGTGAAATATAAACGCCATAGGATGGCGCACGAGGAACATCACCATCAAAAAACGGAAAATTTACAATCTCAAAATCATAGTCATCGCGTTTATCATAAATATAAATATCATGAATATGCCTGCCTAGACATAGCGTTGCGAGTCGGACGGTCCATGCTTATATAAAAAAAAATCTAAAATGAGTTCCTTTAAGAGCAATGAAAACATTCATAAGAAAGAAGATGGGTCATACTACGTAGTTTCGGCTAATAAAGCCTCATCAGTGACCCTGTAATGATCCGGCAACGGAAGCCGGAGGAAATGTACTGGAATTTTGCGAATTTCGAATATCCAGTCGATTCAAAGACTGATATAAATCAAAAAGGGGTCCAAATAATTAAAAACCTGTCTAGAATATGAATTATAAACCCTATTGGTTTCATTGGGGGACAGGGCTTGATAATTAATTTCACCTCAATGTCAGGTAAAAGTCCCACAAAGTTGGAAGCAATATCTCCAAAATGACCTTTACAGTGTTGACGGGGACGTTACACCTCAAATCAAACAAACAAACAAACGAATCAGAACCTAAAGCTGATACTTTTCTTTTATATTGTGGACTCGAGAAGATATTTGAGAGATTTATGACCTGTTTTAATTATAAACTGTGCATTGTGTAGATAATGGTCTAATTTCTATAGGGCAAAATGAATAGCATATGCTTCCTTTTCTACTACCGACCACTTACACTGAGACTTACTTAATTTAAGTGAAAAATATTAAATAGGTTATCATCACCTTCATGATCTTGTGTTAGGCATGCCCCTACACAAGTAGCACTAGTGCCCGTGTATAGTCCATAAGGTTGGTTTGAATCTGGATAAACTAGAAATTGAACAACTGTCAAGCTTTCTTTCAAAAATTCAAAAGCTTTTTGGTGGATCTCTGACCATTTGTAATATTTCCTTGTCAAGGTAATAATTGGTTCTGCAATCCGAGAAAAAGGTTGCAATAAATCTTCTGTAATAAGAAAACGTGCCAATAAAAGATCGAACTTCCCTTACACAAGTTGAAACAGGCAATGTTCTAATTGCTTCTACTTTCTTTTGATCTGGCTTAATTCCGTCTTTATTTAATAATAAAACCAAGATAATATGTTTCAGTTTTAAGAAAACTATAATTATTTTAATTTTATTTTCAATTTATGCTGTCTCGACTTCCCAAAAATTATATCCAAATGCTCAGTTGTTCTTCTTAAGTTGAACTGAAAACCAAGATGTCATCTAGATAACCAGTTGCAAAGTCATAACAACCTTGTAAGACGATTGACATCAGTTCCTGAAACACCGTAGGAGCGTTTGAAAAGTAACTGATAAGAGTTTTTATTTTTCTCAGTTATTTTTAATTCTCTAGAATCATCACAGAATCTTTTACTACTACCTTCTTGTCTACTATCACTACAGGAAATGACCAAGGGTATCTAGAACTTTGAATAACATGTGCATCTAACAGTTCATCCAATGCTTTCTCTATAACTTCTCTATTTTTAATTGGGCTTCTGTAAGGTCTCATTTTAATTTTGATCTCTTGTATCAATTTTCATCTGTACTGTATCAGTGTGTCCTTATTACGAGATGGAATAGGAAACCTCTCTGGTGCTTATGCACATCTAAATTATTTTAGTAGGTATATGGCAAGGCGGTGCGAGTGAAATATTTTGGGTGAAATACGGTAGGCAAAATGTGCTGCTCCATGCACAAGTCATGCACATATCATACGATGTATGCATGAGTGGTTTTCTGTAGATTTTTTACCATACAGTTGGCCGCTATAAGGCTGATTTCTATAAAATTTTCCTAAAAATCGCCAACCGCCAAATTGTGTCATATATAATTTTCATGCCAGTCACGATGTTGTGGGTGTTCGTTTTGATGAGAGTTATACCATTGATTTATGGGGAAGTTTCATCATTTTTTCCCTAGGGGAAATACTATTTTAATTATCTACTCAATTTTTGCTATATGGCTATGATTATGGACGGTATCTTCACTTTACCACGATTTTAGCGAGCTAGCACGAGTATGCATGATTTTCCGGTAGTGTTCAAGGGTATAAATACCCTGAAAAGCGGACACTATTCAGCAGCAGGTCAAGTGCGAACGATTGAACACAACATAGTGGCGGGACAATGAAAGTATATTGAAAGGCACAACAATGTGTGGTGACCTGCTGCTCCCTGCAACAAAGGAGCAGGTACTGGTACGACGCCATCGGTTTCGAGTCCAGCAAGGGCGGACTAAACCAATAGCAGACCGTCGAGGCCATATTAAACAGGTCGTTGGAAACAACCGGGGGTCGATTGAAAAGATATATATGTTACCGGGACTTCAAGTTTTTGATCGATAATAATATAATTCCTTGTGATCGACAATAAGGTCGACAGACTAATCGACGGTATGGTCGACAATAGCGCGCGCGAGGATTCACACTAAGTGAACTGATGATCTGGCCAGTCGCTTTTTTGAGTTGTTTCTTTTCTTATTTTGATGTTGTTTTGTTATTTGGTTCTGGAGACATTCACATCATCCCGGTCCGAGCACAGAACATTGTTTTGCCTTCGGGGCGGACGTCGTGAATGGGCTAGAGAAGCAAATAAATGTGACGTTTTGTGTTGGTATTATTGTATATAGATACTGTAAATAATTTATGTCATTCATATGATATCTTTCTTGTGCCTTACCCCACAGCTGCCCGTACACCTGTCAGGGATCACGCTCGGTTGTCTTGTCAGCATGGGGGTTTGCGGGACGCCGTTAACCCACATGTAACATTTGGTGTCATTGAAGTGAGGAGTGATCTCTGGCGGGTGTTCCCAGCTGTGGAACAGCACATTGTTGCTCTAAAACATCAATTTCACACAAAGAATAGCAGTGACAGCCACATTTGGAAATTAACTTGACTATTCCTTCCTGCGTTGAAGAAGTGCGAAACCATGTATTGTGTTATCTGACATTCTACTAAGTTAAGCTGGAGTTACTAATCGATCTTACCCACACATGGTTCTGACGTAGTGACGTTAACAATTTACTGACGTTGACATAACGGTAGCGTTAATACTTTAGCTGTGGCTTGAAGATAGGTATGACGTAATAGAAACATTTATGGTAACTTGTTATGATCGGAGTTTTGTAATGTGATGAAACTTCGGATTGTAGCCTTTTACTGTAGACGTCGTCAATTTATGACGTCATATTAGACTACCAGTACGTAACGTCATACTTTGCTGAAAGTATTTGACATTTCAAATCGCTTGTGCTTTAATAACTAACGTTTTAATTAGATTAATGCGTATAACACATATCTTAACGTTTTAGTTAAGTAGAAGTAAAACAAAGATCAGGAATTGATACAATTAACTTACTCCACCCATAAAAGACACCAAAGGGAAAGAAATACAAACATTAAGCGACCAGACCATAATGGAAACCTAAACAAAGGAAGGCCATAAGGACAGTTACCTTCCCACAAAATGGCCATATGGCCATCCAAAACCAAAAGACACAAGTGATACACACAGTAAGTAACAAACAACAACATAAATAAATCGCCACAGAAGAGCCGCCTTGGAACGGTCAGTGGAAGATTTCCACTGGGGGGCTTAAATCGATTTTACGTGGCCACAATCCTCGCCCGTACTTCCGTCGCGATTTAGACAAATAATTTGTTCAGTCCGCATGAAGGCCTCCTAACTCATTAGTGCAACATCTCCGTGAACACAAAACTCAAAGAACCACAGAGGTGAGACAACGGTGAGGACTCGACAGCAAGAAACCACTGAAATGCTGGAGCAAAGGAAAACCAACAGTTAGACTCCGATGAGCCCGACCAGAGACAGAGCATCAGGCACCAACCAACATTATCTCTCTAATTTTCAATAAGCCTTTACATTGGAGCCGTCATAGAATCTGAGGCCTGACTCACCGGCGTGCAATTAAAGAGGGAAGCAAAGTTGCCAACCGTGATTGGGTTAACTACCATGCATGCAGTCTGTCGTATAATATCCATGTTGTACCCAATCTTTTTATATCGAAGAATGATTTTACGAAATTGGGTGCTGAAGTCATTGCGGTTATATATTTTTCTGAATTTATATACTAAGTCACCATAAAATTCGGGTTCCGATAGACCTTGTTGCAGAAGAGATTTAAGTCCAATATTGAATTTTGAAATTTAATCAGAATGGCGTCTATAAAATTTTGAAAAGGCTTTGCGTAGTTTATGGTACCGATAACCCTGATTAAGGAGTTTAGCCGTTAATAATTTATTACAAGTGTTGAAGTCAGTTACATGACTACACACTCTAGCAAATCGAATTAATTGCGAAATATAAACGCCATAGGATGGCGCACGAGGAACATCACCATCCAAAAAAGGAAAATTTACAATCTCAAAATCAAAGTCATCGCGTTTATCATAAATTTTGCACGAAACAAATCAATCTACAATAGATAGATGTAAATCCAAAAACGGGGCCTCGGTATCAGAAGAATTTGCTTTATTTAACTGAAGTTCTAGGGGGTAAATCTGACTGATCAAACCATCAAAATAGGTATTATCAATATTTAATAAATCATCTAAATATCTAGAAGTAGAGCTAAAAGCTTCAATAATTTCAGATTGGTTATCAATGGAAAGCGACAAAATGAAGTCTCTTTCATAACAATACAAGAACAGATCAGCCACAAGATGTGCGCAATTAGTACCCATCGGAATACCCACAATTTGTCTAAATAACTTAGTACCGAATCTTATATAAATATTGTCAAGTAGAAAGGTGAGGGCATCATACACTTTCTGACATGACCAAAGTGTATAATTCTTATGCTCTTTAGAAGTGAAAAATGCATTTCTGACATTACATGCAAGATAGAGAGAATCTTCTCTGTGAAAAGCCCATTCAATTAAATCATTAAGCTTTTCTTTTTATAAGATTATGAGGAAGTTTAGTGTAAAGAGTGGAAAAATCGTAGGTAGACAGACTAGAAGCACGAACATGTCTAGATTTCAATTTATTTAAAACCTCATTCGAATTTTTTATAGACCAAAACAGATTTCTTCCTGATCTTTCAAAGACTTTATCACAATATTTAATTACATGCGTTTTAATAGCAGTAAGACAGGAAGTTATGATTTAGAAAGTTCAGTGGTAGTGCAAGAGCTAGAATTTGCAATAAACCGTGCTTTGTAAGGTTTTTTATGAAGTTTTGGTTACCAGTATAGCGTAGGAAGCTTGTCTTGGCCTTCGTTAACACACACAACAAACTTGGTGGCTGAAAGACAAACATGCTTATCTACTATAGCTCTCTCTTCAGCTAAAGGCTGAAGTTCATAGGCCTTAGTACCACCAAGCTCCTGCTTAAGCGTGTTAACATAGTGGAGCCGTCACACAACGACGACGTTGTTAGCGGCCTTGTCTGCAGGGGCCAAAACAAACTTCTTATGAAATTCTTGAATACCTAGTTTAAGATGACGTAAAGACGTCTTGGGCTTAGGAGGTAATAAGTTAGTATTTTGAGAATAGAAAGAAATGCGTTTATTCACTAGTTTTAAAATGCTAAGTTTCCAGTCCTTAAGGGCTTTATGCTCAACATACTCTCGCTTACACCATCGATTACCGAATTCATTCAAGGAAGCAGCGATTTCATCTCTACATTTACTGAAATCAATTTTAGAAGGAAACCGATATTTCGGTCCTTTAGAAATTATATTCCTTATCCTAGAATCAGGAAAAATTTTCAAATTGCCAGTAATTACATGACCAGCAGCAGGATAGCAATACTTTGAGTTTTTACAATCACATGAATCAGGAGTATTAGTATCAATATCAAGATCTGAAACAAGTTTATTGAAATTAAAAATGATAGATCTAACAGGTTTGTTATATTTATAGCAAATTATAGGTGTTTCAGTATTTTGAAAATAAGCAGGAATGGAAGAAAGCACCGATCTCTCACGGAAGATACTGGGCAAATCTATAAAATCCATACCCTTATTAATGAAGGATATTTTGAAGAAATGGCGTTTATGATTAATTTCAGAATCAATGTAAGGACGAAGAGTATGCTGAGTATAGCCTCTAGTTAAGAGAGCCGCATCATATAACTGATGAGAACTATCGTAGAATTTATTCGCCTCGGTGTCCAGAAGACGTAAAACAGAAACGGGTAATGAACTTAAAAATGAAAGCATAGAGTGGCGTCCATGATTTAATAATATAATTGACAGTCACTTCAGTCTAGTATTGTTTCGTTTAAACGCACGTGATTTACGTTTAAAGTTACCATTTTTCCTGGTGCCGTGAGATCTAGTTCTGCGTTTTCGACATTCCAGGAGTGAGAAAATATCAAAGTCCGGCATTCTGGAAATATTACCCTCATGATAAATGTTGTCATTAAACCCCAGTGGAAAAGGGGTCTGTAAAAATTTAATCCATTTCAGTTCAGCTTCATGTCTTTTGATTATTTTGAATCTAGATGTAGAATTTGCATCGTAATAAAGAGTTTCCACTGGTTGTATAACAATGTTATTTACAGAATGACCTGTACGTCGAAAGTGACGGTACAAGAAAGTGTCAGTTTTCTTAGGCTTACTCATTCTACGATAATGCTCGTTCAATCTAGTTTTAAGCATGCGGTTAGTTTGACCGACGTACTGCATATTACAGTTTGCAGCACGTCAAGTAATTAGATAAATTAAATCTGTAAGCCCATTCAATCATCACTGATCATAACTGATCAGTTTACAGTGGTTTTGATAGTAACGTGAGATTTACGTTATCGATAATGGAGCGTTTAATGCAAATGGGAAAGGAGTTAGGTTATGAAGGGAAAGATGTACAAGATTTTGTTAAGAAACAGCAAGATATTGAGCGAGCAGAAAGACCAGAGCAAAGGGATTTAGAAAGGTTAAGGTCTGAGGAAAAGGAAAAGGAAAGGGCACATGAACTAGCTAAGTTAAATGTTAATAAGGAACTTGAAATTGCACGCATTCAAAGTGAAAGGGAGCCAAAAGAGATTAGTGGGGCCCATTTAGAACAAATAAAACATGGGTTTGAGATGCAGCACCAAGAATTAAGGAATCAGTTAGAAATGCAGAGAGCGAAGCTCGAGCTAGAATTTGAAAAGCAAAAAGCTGAGAAGGTGGCCCATGCCCGGGATCCTAAGTTACCTTATTTTGAAGGGGGTAAAGATAAAATGGATAGTTATTTATCTAGGTTTAAGAAATATGCTACGGCTAATAAATGGGATAAGAGTGTTTGGGCCGCGTATTTAAGTGCATTGCTTAAAGGGCGCGCACTTAATGTATATGGCAGGTTGTCAAATGAGGATGCGGCGGACTATGATAAAGGATGCCCTATTAAAGAATTTTGACATGACAGAGCGCGGATTTAGGGAGCAGTTTCGTAATAGTAGGCCCGAGAAATCAGAAACGGTTATACAGTTCAGTGGTAGATTGAGAAGTTATTTAGAAAAAAAAATGGCTTAATATGGCAAAGATAGAAAAATGTTTTCTAGCTGTCTGTGATTTCATGGTAAGGGATCAGTTCCTGGAGTCATGTAATAGAGAACTGGACGACATCTGAAGCCAAAACAGTTTTGTAATTTAGATGAAATGGCTAGGGAGGCAGATCTGTTTGCAGAAGCGCGCGGGGGTGTATTTAGTTGCATTAATGGGGGCAACACGATTATAGAGGCGCAGCGCAGGGTAAACCGGACAAAGTAGAAGTAAAACAAAGATCAGGAATCAATACAATTAACTTACTCCACCCATCAAAGACACCAAAAGGAAAGAAACACAAACATGAGGCGACAAGACCATTAGGGAAACCTAAACAAAGGAAGGCCATAAGGACAGTTACTTTCCCACAAAATGGCCAATGGCCATCTAAAATAAAAAGACACAAGTGATACACACAGTAAGTAGTAACAAACAACAACATAAATAAACCTCCACAGAAGAACCGCCTTGGAACGGTCAGTGTAAGAATTCCACTGGGGGGCTTAAATCGATTGGGCATGGCCATAATCCTCGCCCTTACCTCTGTCGCCGTATACACTACTTTTGTTTAGTCTGCATGAAGGCTTCCTTACTCGTCAGTGTAAAATCTCCGAGAACATACAAATAAAAAAACTACAGAGATGAAACAAGGTTGAGGACTCGACAGCATACAACAACAGAATTGCTGGAGCAAAAGAAAACCAACAGTTAGACTCCGAGGGGACCGACCATAGACGGAGCATCAGGCGCCAACCAACATAAAGAATACTAAAATAAAATAAAATTCCATTTATGTTTTTACGCTGGAACCGTCATATAATCTTAAGCCCGACCCACCGGTGTGCAATCAAAGAGGGAAGCAAAGTTGCCAACCGTGATTGGGTTAACCACCAAGCATGCAGTCTGTTTTATAACATTTATGTTGTACCCTAACCTCAAAGTTGACTCAAACAATCCGTGTGGTTAATCGGATATTAAGTGTAGCATATGCGGAAAGGGGCATTTAACAATTAAATGTTTTAAGAACCCCGACAGAAAACAATTATATAATGCAGAGGTAGAAGCAACTGGATGTGGGGATAGCGGTGTTAAGGAAAATTTTAACACGCGCGTAGAGACTTAAGGTTAAGAATGAGAATACGCAGAATGTAGGTCGTGGTTATACACGTGGTCGTGGTAATTTTAGAGGGTCTTTTCGCGGACGCGGTATGAATAATAGCACACAACTGGGCGCAGCACACCAAGTTAGTTTTTGTCACACGGAAGTAACTAGGAAAGGTGATGAGATTGGAAGTATTTTTGAAGTTAAGGTTGGTGATTCTTTGATTTCGGATAGGGAGGAGTGTAGTAAGGAAACTAGGGAAGGTGTCTGTTACTTCTTAACGGCAAGGTTACCGGCGCCACAAGGGTTGGTTAATAATAAAAAAGGTGGCTGTATTAAGAGTTACTGGGTGTACAGGCTGTGCCGTTCGGAGAAGTTTGGTTTCGGATGGTCAGTTAATAGGGAAGGAATCAGATGTTTCGTTGATTGATGTATCCACACAAAGGTATCCTTTGGCAATGATTGACATTGATTGTCCTTTTTTCACTGGAAACACCGAAGCTTTGTGTATGGATGATACGTTGTACGATTTGGTTATCGGTAACATTGATGGATCAAAAATTCCTGATATGTCTCATTTCTCAGCTGCGGCTGTAACTAGGTCTCAGACTAGGCATGATGAGATCCCTTACAGAAAACTTAAAGTTCCCGACCAGATCAATAACGATGACAAGGAGGCTTTCAAGCAAGCTGAGGTTGATGATCCAACTTTGGAAAACATCAGGAAAAGGTGTATCTGGGAACAAGACTGTGAGTCGTGGTTTAAACCGAGGTGAAACTAGGTTTATTGAGAAAAAAGGTTTGGCATATAGGGAGTTCACCACGGGCAACAAAGTCTCTTTCAAACGTGTGGTCCCTCAAAGTTTCCGAGGAAAGGTGTTGAAACTGGCTCATGAAACGCTTATGTCAGGACATATGGGTATCAGGAATACATTTGATAGAGTTGTAACTGAGTTTTACTGGCCAGGTATTTGCGGTGATGTCGCTAGATTCTGTAAATCGTGTGATATTTGTCAGAGAACCATTCAGAAAGGTCGGGTCACTAAAGTACCTCTAGGAAAATGCCATTGATTGATACGCCATTTAAGAGGGTGGCAGTGGACATAGTTGGTCCAACTGAAGGTCGATCTGATAGGAAATCTCGGTATATTTTAACCATGATAGATTATGCGACAAGGTATCCATAGGCGATAGCTTTACAGAATATAGAGACGGAACGTGTCCCGGAAGCGCTTATTGAAATGTTTAGTAGGGTTGGCATTCCTGATGAAATGTTGACTAATTGTGGATCACAGTTCACTGCTGAGGTAATGAAAGAAGTCAGCAGAGTTCTTTCTCTTCAACAGTTAACGTGTAGTCCGAGACAACCGATATGCAACGGATTGATTGAGCGTTTCCACGCTACGTTAAAGCAGATGTTACGTCGCATGTGTGCTGAACGTCCAAAAGATTGGGATAAATATCTTCCAGCTTTGTTATTTGCGGTTAGGGAAGTCCCACAAGAGTCTTTAGGATAGTCTCCTTTTGAGTTGTTATACGGACGTAACGTCAGAGGTCTAATGACAATATTAAGAGAATTATGGGCTGACGAGGTACGCGATGAGCAAGTTCTTTCGACGTATCAGTACGTTATTGAGCTAAGGGAACGATAAGAGCAGACATGCAAATTAGCGCGTGATAATTAGGGCCCCGCACTGAAAGTGTGGGTGCCCTATAGTAATCACTATGTCCGTCCGTCTGTCTGTCTGTCTGTCCGCACCAACAAATGTATAGTTAGGTGGCTATGTAAATGGACAGAATCAATGTAAGTCTATGGGATTTATTCCGTTAGACACCGAAAATACTTCTTTTCAGTGGCTAAAAGTAGCCACTTAAGTATCAATCCTGCCAAAAATAGCCACATAAGTATACATCCGTGAGAACGTCCGTCTGTCCGTCCACAAATTTTTACTCCTCTGATAGCGCTGCCGGGGCCCTAGTCAGTTTCACTGACAGCTCTAGTTTAAAGAAGGTTCAGATTAAGCAGTAAGCTTGTTATGCTAAAGGCGCGAGGTCGCGTAAATTTGACTTCGGCGATAAAGTGCTTTTGTTACTACCGGCCGACAGTAATAAATTATTGCTTCAATGGAAAGGTCCATATGAAGTAGTTGAGGTAGTTAACAGAATGGATTATAAGATTATAAGATTTCAATGGAAATGTTAACACATATCACGCTAACATACTGATACAATATGTTGAGCGTCAGACTGTGACGTCTCATTGTTTGATCTCTGAGTCTATTAGGTCGACAGACAGAAATGACAGTAATGATGTCGACGAGTCTTCATACGAAGACGGCAGTTTTAAAACTGCAAAGCAACCGGAAAGTAACGGTGAAGTTAGCGTCCCCCATACACTAACGTCAGATGAGAGTGAGGAAACAGAAGGGCTGCGAAAACAGCACCTTGCAGGACTGACGTGTCAGACAGACCAAATTATATGTACCGCACTAATGTCAGAACCTTTGAAACCAATCAAATCAGTTAAGTCAGTAAGGCCACCGCCAGTAAGATTAAAACGATATCCTTTTTCAAACAAACAACAGAGTGTCAGGGGAACAGGTAATTTCGCGGGCAAACCACCTTAGCTTATTAGCTAATGTTACTAAAGAAAATTTGGGGGCAGACTACCTTAGCAGATAATGTTCGCACAATTGTTGTGTACATAGCTGTCTCTGTTCAGGTAGGCTTCATCCTATTCCATCTCTGTACACAAAGAAAAAAACATTTCTGATTGTTTTTCTCCAAAAGGGGAAACCTTTGTTACGAGATGGAATAGGAAACCCCTCTGGTGCTTATGCACATCTAAATTATTTTAGTAGGTATCTAGATATATGACAAGGCGATGCGAGTGAAATATTTTGGGTGAAATACGGTAGGCAAAATGTGCTGCTCCATGCAAGCGTCATGCACATATCATACGATGTATTCCTGAGTGGTTTGTGGAGATTTTGTTTACCATACAGTTGGCCGCTATAAGGCTGATTTCTATAAAATTTGCCTAAAAATCGCCAACCGCCAAATTGTGCCATATATAATTTTCATGCCAGTCATGATGTCATGGGTGTTCGTTTTGACGAGAGTTATACCATTGATTTATAGGGAATTTCATCATTTTTTCCATAGGGGAAATACTATTTTAACGCAAATCAATTATCTACTCGATTTTTGCTATACGGCTATGATTGTGTGATCTTCACTTTGCCACGATTTTAGCGAGCTAGCACGAGTATGCATGATTTTCCGGTAGTATTCATAAGTACCCTGAAAAGCGAACACTATTCAGCATCAGATCAAGTGCGAACGATTGAACACAACATCGTTGCGGGACAATGAAAGTATTTTGAAAGGCACAAAAATGTGTGGTGACCTGCTGCTCCCTGCAACATAGGAGCAGGTACTGGTATGACGCAATCGATTTCGAGTCCAGCAATGGCGGACTAAACCAATAGCAGACCGCGAGGCCATATTAAACAGGTCGTGGGAAACGACCTGGAGTCGTTTGAAAAGATATAGAAGTTACCGGGACTTCAAGCTTTTGATCGATAATAATATAATTCCTTGTGATCGGCAATAAGGTCGACAGACTAGTCGACGGTATGGTCGACAGTAGCGCGCGAGAGGATTCACCCTAAGTGAACTGATAATCTGGCCAGTCGCGTTTTTTGTGTGTTGTTTCTTTTTCTTATTTTGTTGTTGTTTTTGTTATTTGCTTCTGTAGACATTCACGTCACCCCGGTCCGAGCGCAGAACATTGTTTTGCCTTAGGGGCGGACGTCGGGAATGGGCTATAGAAGCAAATAAATGTGGTGTTTTGTGTTGGTATTGTTGTATATAGATACTGTAAATAATTTATGTCATTCATATGATATCTTTCTTGTGCTTTACCCCACAGCTGCCCGTACACCTGTCAGGGATCACGCTCGGTTGTCTTGTCAGTATGGGGGATTGCGGGACGCCGTAAACCCACATCTAACAGTCCTTTAGAATTCAGAGTCTTTACTTGCAAATAAATCTTGATTATGGAATATCAGATTTTCCATCTGTGGCCTTTACTTGCTTGAAACATCTAATCCCTTTAAATCTAAGCTTGTTTTATTTTTATTATTTTGGATAACAGAGTTAATAGTTGACAATCATTGTTTTGAATAACTGAATTTCTTGCCAAAAGACCATGCCAATAAATTTAGATGAATTTATTTGTGTTGATAAAAATCAAGAGCGGTAAAGTTCTTTCTATATTTAATGTTGAAACGAAACTGTGTTTATAACTTGTAATATGTTCTAGAAAGGGTTATCCTTTGGAAGCAAGGAATATACCACAGAACAAGAAAATATGAAGTGTACATATTTTCTGGGCCAGACTAGCTAGTTTCGGCCAATAAGGCCTCATCAGTGACCCTCAAGTATTTTCAAAATTCCACAATGGAATCAATGATCCCAAAGGACTAGAAAATATAAACTACACTATGACCCTGGTTGATTCACAAGAAAACGTCTTTCTATTTGAGAAATTTCGTAGGTTTCACCTACTTATAAATCAGGGTTTTCTCTAACCTTGCGGTGACATATTTTTGTTCTTTGAGATTAAATGTTGGCTGTTGTTTTCATTCTTACAGTTGAAACAGTATGAATGTCTTCTTCTAAATTCACATAAGTTTTCCCAATTATCCTACCGCATTTTAAATCAAAATAAGTTCTTACATTTTTTTCTGTTTCAGCTCATCCAAACCAAGTATAAGATACATTTTATATCTCTGATCACAAAGACTTCCTGAGACATTTCGGTTCCACCGATACAAAACTGCACAGTAATACACCCATCTCAATTAAATTCATTACCATTTACTGACTGCAAACAAACCTTTCAGTACTGGTCATGAACAGACTCAATAAAACCGAGTCTGCTATTTTCGTTTATTTGGTGTTTTCCATGCTTCCAAAGGATCTAACTTCAGAACTTTTTTTTTCACTGTAGCTGGTGTTGTGCCGTGTGGGGGCCGTAAAACGTCTCCCCGTACATCATCATAGTGCAGATTATATTTTCTGGTCCTTTGGGATCATTGAGTTCATTTGGTATCATTTTGAAAATAGTGTTCTGCTTAAGCCGGTGCTAAAGGGTGTGGCCGGTGTAGCACATTTCAGTACTGGTCATGAACAGACTCAATAATGCAACGTAGTTACATAGGGGTGCACCGGCCCCGATAGCTCAGTTGGTAGTGTCCGCTCCGGGGAACGGGAGGTCTCGGGTTCGATCCCGGGCCGCGACATACCAAAGTCGTTAAAAATGGTACTAGCTGCTCCTCGCTTGGCACTCAGATTTACGGGGTAGAGCTAGGACTGGTCGATCCAGTGTCAGGATAATGTGACTGGGTGTGGTATCATGTAATGTGTCTGGGACATGATACTTCAGTGAGGCAGCACTATAAACGTGAGCATTGAGCTCCCTGTCGCAACCAGACACCGTCGTGATATGACTGAAAAATTGTTGAAAGCGACGTTAAACCCGAATTCACACACACACACACACACACACACACACACACACACACACACATTACATAGGGGTGTGATCTTAATGTCCCAAATAGTGATGACGTATTGTAAAAGATGCACTTTTGTAATACAGGCATGTTACATGAATGGTTGGATACGTTGATGAGTAGTAAGAACTTTGTATGACCAATATGCTGTTTAATGGGTAATAAATGCATTTGGGATTATGTTGATGGGTATATGAAACATTTTTAGCTTTTACAGATCGAAAATTGAAACATTTTACCTTGCATATATTTTAATCCAGTCTTTCGATATTATCTAAAATTCACTATACATTGAAGTGTTTACTTTGGAATATGAACAAAACTTATGTTGGTTGGCGCCTGATGCTCCGTTTTTGGTCGGGCCCCTCGGAGTCTAACTTTTGGTTTTCTTTTGCTCCAGCAATTCTGTTGTTGTATGCTGTCGAGTCCTCAACCTTGTTTCATCTGTGTAGTTTTTTATTTGTATGTTCTCGGAGATGTTACACTGATGAGTTAGGAAGCCTTCATGCGGACTAAACAAAATTAGTGTATACCGCGACAGAGGTAAGGGCGAGGATTATGGCCATGTCAAATCGATTTAAGCCCCCCCCCCCCCCCCCAGTGGAATTCTTTCCACTGACCGTTCGAGGGCGGTTCTTCTGTGGCGTTTTATTTATGTTGTTGTTTGTTACTACTTGCTGTGTGTATCACTTGTGTCTTTTTATTTTGGATGGCCATTTGGCCATTTTGTGTGAAAGTAACTGTCCTTATGGCCAGCCTTTGTTTAGGTTTCCATTATGGTCTGGTCGCTTCATGTTTGTGTTTCTTTCCCTTTGGTGTCTTTGATGGGTGGAGTAAGTTAATTGTATCGATTCCTGATCTTTTTTTACTTCTACTTTCCTGACATTTACTATGACATTTTCAATTATGTATTACGCAAGTAACATGTGCTGTTATTCAAATATTTTCGCGGTAGAAAAAGCCAGTGCAGCTTACATAAAGTAGAAGTAAAACAAAGATCAGGAATTGATACAATTAACTTACTCCACCCATAAAAGACACCAAAGGGAAAGAAACACAAACACCAAGCGACCAGACCCCAATGGAAACCTAAACAAAGGAAGGCCATAAGGACAGTTACTTTCCCACAAAATGGCCATATGGCCTCCAAAATTAAAAGACACAAGTGATACACACAGTAAGTAACAAACAACAACATAAATAAATCGCCACAGAAGAGCCGCCCTGGAATGGTCAGTGGAAGACTTCCACCGGGGGGCTTAAATCGATTTTACGTGGCCACAATCCTCGCCCTTACCTCCGTCGCGATTTAGACAAACAACTTGTTCAGTCCGCATGAAGGCCTCTTAACTCATCAGCGCAACATCTCCGTGAACACAAAAATCAAAGAACCACAGAGATGAGACAACGGTGAGGACTCGACAGCAAGAAACCACTGAAATGCTGGAGCAAAAGAAAACCAACAGTTAGACTCCGATGGGCCCTACCAGAGACAGAGCATCAGGCACCAACCAACATTACCTTGAACTAGATCTCTCTAATTCTCAATAAGCCTTTACGTTGGAGCCGTCATAGAATCTGAGGCCTGACCCACCGGCGTGTAATTAAAGAGGGAAGCAAAGTTGCCAACCGTGATAGGGTTAACTACCATGCATGCAGTCTGTCGTATAATATCCATGTTGTACCCCATCTTTTTATATCGAAGAATGATTTTACGAAATTGGGTGCTGAAGTCATTGCGGTTATATATTTTTCTGAATTTATATACTAAGTCACCATAAAATTAGGGTTCCGATAGACCTTGTTGCAGATGAGATTTAAGTCCAATAATGAATTTTGAAATTAAATCAGAATGGCGTCTATAAAATTTTGAAAAGGCTTTGCGCAGTTTATGGTTCCGATAACTATGATTAAGGAGTTTAGCCGTTAATAATTTATTACGAGGTTTGAAGTCAGTTACATGACTACACACTCTAGCAAATCGAATTAATTGCGAAATATAAACGCCATAGGATGGCGCACGAGGAACATCACCATCCAAAAAGGAAAATTTACAATCTCAAAATCAAAGTCATCGCGTTTATCATAAATTTTGCACGAAACAAATCCATCTACAATAGATAGATGTAAATCCAAAAACGGGGCCTCGGTATCAGAAGAATTTGCTTTATTTAACTGAAGTTCTATGGGGTAAATCTGACTGATCAAACCATCAAAATATGTATTATCAATATTTAATAAATCATCTAAATATCTAGAAGTGGAGCTAAAAGCTTCAATAATTTCAGATTGGTTATCAATGGAAAGCGACAAAATGAAGTCTCTTTCATAACAATACAAGAACAGATCAGCCACAAGAGGTGCGCAATTAGTACCCATCGGAATACCCACAATTTGTCTAACTAACTTAGTACCGAATCTAATATAAATATTGTCAAGCAGAAAGGAGAGGGCATCACACACTTTCTGACATGACCAAAGTGTATAATTCTTTTGCTCTTTAGAAGTGAAAAATGCATTTCTGACATTACATGCAATATAGAGAGAATCTTCTCTGTGAAAAGCCCATTCAATTAAATCATTAAGCTTTTCTTTTATAAGATTATGAGGAAGTGTAGTGTAAAGAGAGGAAAAATCGTAAGTAGACAGAGTAGAAGTATAAAACCTGAAATGTATCTACAAAACATCAATATTAGGGGTGCATTGTTCTTTTACGCCAATCATGTGAGCATTCTATGAGTGCATAGTACCCTGCAGGTGTGTGCTTACGTGGTCAGCAGGTGTTGAGATACTTTTAACATTTGCTTAATGATGGACGTTTGGTATAAACAGAAGCTGTATTAACGTGAGAACAAAAGCCAATGGAATGCTCTGAAAAGTATAAAACCTCCAGTTTGATCATGTCAAGTCAGTCAGGTTCTAAGATATGTAGCAGTCAGGTTTTCAGTTATGTAAGTGACGTGTTCAGTATATTGGGCTAGATCTAGTCCTGGACACTACCTGTCTCAGAAGCTTTCGATTTTCGATATGTTAATTATGTAACATTGACATTTTAAAAGAGACCATTCTACTTGGTCAGAAAATAAAACAGAAAAACAGAAACTTTCTGACTTTAATTATTTGCGAAGTACTAACACTTTATTAATGTAAAACTATACGATCATTGTTAAATATGTTATAAAAAATGGTTATCCTTTGGAAGCAAGGAATACACCACAGAACTGAAAAATATGGAGTGTACATGTTTTCTGGGCCAGACTAGCTAGTTTCGGCCAATTAGGCCTCATCAGTGACCCTCAGATATTTTCAAAATTCCACAATGGAATCAATGATTCCAAAGGACAAGAAAATAAAATCTACACTATGATGTAGGGCAGGGAGACGTTTTACCTCCGCCACACATTCCCACACACCAGCTGCAGTGAAGTTAAAAATGTGTTACGTCATAGGGCGATTTTTGGTTGCCTAGTAACCAGGATAGACTTTGTTGTGCGCTGACCAGTGAAAAAAATTCTATAAAGGAAAATGGACAAATCACAGGAAATCTTTCCTGTACAAAGTAAGGTAGGACATTTTACTAATTCTTCTTTGGGGTTATACATGTTGGTTGAAAGTTTACCAATAATGTAATTGTAGTCTGCCTTGAGTTAATTATTTTTTATAAATAATTTAAGAAAAAATACTTCAAATTAATTAAATCAAACACGCTGCATTAAATAATAAAAAGATAATGAAACCTTTTGACATTTAAAATTTAAGAAGCAATTACGATTTTGAAAATCAAAGTCAATGTTTGTGTGTGGGTATGTTAGTTAACAGGGTAGATAACTTTGTGCAAGAAATACAACTATTAAAATCAAGTACATAGTTAAACTTTACTATCATGTCTCAACAAGGTCAATCTGAATTTTTAGACTTAATGGAACATGTATCAACAGAATGCATCCAAGAAATCCTTAATTTACACGAAAGTTAACAGAAGCAAGGTATCTCTGCTGAAGTTGTTAGGTGGTTCCATGGAAACCACCAAGAGTTTTTAGAAATGTTAAGGAAATTTAGAGAAAATTCATTATGTGTGTATGTTTGTGAGGATTTAGGAAATTGCAAATATGTAGTGGTCATTCCACTTCAATCTCAAAAAACATTAAGACTTTCTAGTAAACTAAAGCAAGTGTGAGTGTGCAAATGGTAAAAAAGACCCATTATGTAAGTCAACGGTCTTTTTCTTTATGTTTCATTTTTAAACACTAGTTAACTTAGGAAGTATAATGTCCAATTATGTCAACGAAAATTAACTCTTTATAAGTGTAACTGTAATTAAAATATCCTGACCAACTGACCAGGTAATGGTCAATATTTTGATTTTACTCCTGTTGTAACACTTGGACAGCCTTGTTGAGGTCAATGTTTTCAGGAACGAGATGGGTAATTAAATATGACAGCTTCTCAAGTCATTGAAAACGCATAGACTACTAATGACTGTTTCGAAGTGTTACACTGACGGTATTGTTCGTTTAACGACTAATGAATATGGATATGATTTTTGCATATATGTTTTGGCTGCTCTATGGTGTTATAGAGTTAGCAACATGACGAACAATATGTGGTTACATCTCTAAATAGGGTTTGAGCTGTGGGCAAAGGTGGACCTTGGTACGTGGTGTTAATAGCGTATTCCTTATAATAGGACTCACGAGGGCTGTTCCAATTTAGAGTAGAACGCCACATTATTTTTGTTTACCGACTAACGATATAAATAATGATTTGGCGTAAATATGTGGGCTACTCATAGTATGAGTATGCTTAGTCCGGTAAAATCCCTGAATTATTACATATGTATATCGTGAGGTAAATATGTCATAGACTAACCTCCTTATACATATGGTTTGAAGTAAATGATATATTACTTCGTTTGTCTCATTGAGGTGCATTGTATGCTTAAATAACCTCATGGATGAGACTGTGAAAATATGTTTTGTAAATAATTTGTTGTCAAATTGTTTGTTCTATCAGATGAACACAATGTATTTTTTACACATTTCTTAGGGGCATTGCTTAGTAGGTTGTCGTTTGGCTTCGTTATGCCTGAAGACAAATGATATTTTTTTATAAATGACACATACTTATATATAGTATTTATCCATGACTTAAGAGTCTGTTAAATAATATAAGGCCAGTTGGTATAATGTTCATTTGACATTTTTGTAGTTAAACATAAAATAAATACAAATAGCTAAGTTTTCTGTTTGATAAAGTATCTTTAAAAGAGAAACCGTTGGATAGATGCTCAAATTATTATTGTCGCGATGTCATTTATGATAATAGTATTGTTTGTACCATTACAAGTAAAAGTACATGTAGCTTCAGTCAAATAAATGGTTAACGGCGGGCTAATATGTATGACCTTGAGAATGTAGATGTAAGATGTTTGATCTGCTATTGTGTTTGTGACGGTGAAAAACAAAGCACGTGACTGTGAGGCAGAGGTGAAACAGTCACATGTGCAAGGTGCTGATGTTGATATTGAGATGTCTGTTGTAATGGAGAATAGGGACGTCCATAATGAGCCAGAGGGACAAGCACAACCCCTTAGACAGACGGATGTCATGTTGGCATGGAGAAAATAACTGTTAAGAAGAAAGTTAATTCATGCTGATGGTGAAGAACACTAACATGACATTTAAGTTTATTAACTTCATTATATTATATATAAGCCCTAGGTTTAACCCTTAAGGTTAAGCTGATGGTGAAGAGTTATTGAACACACGCATTGTATCTTCATTCCAGTCATCAATAACACACACAGATGACATGTCAGTTACGGGCCTCCGTGGCCTAGTGGATAAGAGCGCTGACTCTTAGTCATTAGGTCTCTCACCGCCGTAGGTTCGAGCCTCGCTCGGGCCACGTGTGAGACGCCAAGTTCTGCAACGGAAGGTCAGGTGGTTTTTCGCCGGGTACTCCGGTTTTCGCCCACCTCTGATTAACGATCGGCTCTATATGAGTGAAATAATCTTGAAAGGGCCGTAAAACCCAAACCAAAAAAAAAAAAAAAAAAAAAAAAAAAATGACATGTCAGTAATGAGGGAGTCCTATGAACAAACGAGAAGATCTCCTCCTGTTCCAGTATACCTGATAGTAAACCAGTATACCCAACGTCCGTCGCATGATGACAGCTTATTGGTACCCAAGAATAGAATTCCTATGATTCCCATACCACGGGAACCAACGAACAACGAGGAAAGTGCTAAACAGTGAACAATAAACTCTATAAATGTGGTTTAATTGTTTTCTTAAGTTGTTAATATATCTTAAATATTAACTGATTGAAAGCTTAAAGCTTCAGAAAACATTCACCTCATGGAAGTGAATACACTTTTGAGCTATCGGACTAAATGACATTAGATATTGTTTTTAAATAATTTTAACATGTTGATTTCAGGATAAGTTAACTTGTTTGCTAACTATCAATAGTACCATTGATAGTTATATTAAATATTCATTAATTACTTCATATAGGAGTGTTGCATTTTATGCATGTTTATCCTATATGGTCATATAAGATTAATTCAGCTTATGCAGAATTGTCTTGTATGATAAACTAACTACTTAAATATTGTTAAGGAAGACATGATCAACTGGACACATGTATATAAATGTATGTTTAAATTATTATTAATTTTTTTTTTTAGAAAATTAATTTTATAAAAATGGAGGTGTGTAACGTAGTTACACAGGCTTTAGCTCTTAATGACCCAAATAGTGTTGACGTATTGTAAAAGATGCACTTTTGTTACGCAGGCATGTTACATCAATGGTTGAAACAACGTTGATGAGTAGTGAGAACTTTGTATGACCAATATGCTGTTGAATGGGTAATAAATGTAATACTATGTGGGATTATGTTGATAGGTATATGAAATATTTTTAGCTTTTACAGATAGAAAATTGAAACTTTTTTACCTTGAATATATTTTAATCCAGTCTTTCGATATTATCTAAAATGCACTATACATTGAGGTGTTTACTTTGGAATATGAACAAAACTTACTGAAATTTACTTTGACATTTTCAATTATGTATTACGCAAGTAACATGTGCTGTTATTCAAATATTTTCGCGGGTGAAAAAAACCAGTGCAGCTTGCATAAAAGCTGAAATGTATCTGCAAAACGTCACTATAAGGGGTGCATGTTTCTGTTTACGCCAGTCATGTGAGCATTCTATGAGTGCATAGTACCTGCAGGTGTGTGCTTACGTGGTCAGCAGGTGTTGCGATACTTTTAACATTTGCTTAATGATGGACGTTTGGTATAAACAGAAGCTGTGTTAACGTGAGAACAAAAGCCTATGGAATGCTCTGAAACGTATAAAACCTCCAGTTTGATCATGTCAAGTCAGTCAGGTTCTCAGATATGTAGCAGTCAGGTTTTCAGTTATGTAAGAGACGTGTTCAGTATATTGGGCTAGATCTAGTCCTGGACACTACCTGTCTCAGAGGCTTTCGTGTCGCTTATATAATTTTATTTTGGATAGCCTATTGGCCATTTTGTGGGAAAGTAACTGTCCTTTTGGCTTTCCGCTATTGATATTTCCATTTGGTGTTTTCCATGCTTCCAAAGGATCTAACTTCAGAACTTTTTTTTGCACTGCAGATGGTGTTGTGCCGTGTGGGGCCGTAAAACGTCTCCCCGTATATTATCAAAGCGCAAATTATATTTTCTGGTCCTTTGTGATCATTGAGGAACATTGAGTTCATTTGGTATCATTTTGAAAATAAAGTTCTGCTTAAGACGGTGCTAGAGGGCGTGGCCGGTGTAGCATATTTCAGTACTGGTCATGAACAGACTCAATAAAACCGAGTCGGCTATTTTCGTTTATTTGGTGTATTCCACGCTTCCAAAGGATCTAACTTCAGAACTTATATTTATATTTTGTAGCTAAGGCTTGTTCTTTAACTGATCATATATTCGTCGGTGCATTAATGGGCATTCTGCTCCTGTGTCAACAAGAGTTCTATACTTATGTTTATCCATCCTTATTATACAAGAATTTGGATTACCTGATATATTGACCCATTTTCGTGTTGTAGACTTTTCACTCTTCACTGCGTGCGACCATGCCCATTGGTGGTCCTTATTATTATACAAGAATTTGGATTAACTGATATATTGACCCAAAATTTTTGTGTTGTAGACTTTTCACTCTTTACTGCGTGCGACCATGCCCATTGGTGGTCTGCTTCTTAAAGTGTCTGCTCTACACTCCCTAGAGATATGACCTTCTCGGCCACAGTTCAAGCATTTGATTTTTCTGGTTACTGTCTTATTAACTAAGACTGACTTGTCAGGCGGGACATGTATCTTGGATTTGGTTGCGACTTTTTGTAATATAATAAATTTTGCAAGTCTCGCTACTTTGGGCATCTCCTTCCTGATGCCCAGGACTTCCTTGGAGTGTTGGCCATGTTTGCTAATGTTGACTCGGTGGGGGACGCCTATAAGTTCCCTGGTAGGCGTTCCCTGGTAGGCGTCTCTTGCCTGATTCCTCCAGTTGACCTGTCTCATGAGCTACGTCGGTCGGTGTGTGTTCGGAGGGGATGTGCTGCGTTTGCCTGGTCTTGTCCATCATCCGTTTCGATTTCAAAACTTTGGGATTTAGACACACTGATGAAGATTAAATATCAAAATGGCCTCTGTGTCACTAAATTTGGTATAGTTACGCATTAATTGTAACCACTGGGTCGGTATCTCTGCTGGTGGATGATTCGTTCGTCCCCGAGGGTATCATCAGCTCAGTATCAGTTCCTTAGTGCTGAGGTTGATACTGCGGTGTTGACGTCAGTACTCAAGTACTGATTTAAATACCTATATTATATATTTAATTTTTGCAGTATAAATGTCTAATTTTTCTAAAAATAAGACTGACTTCTCTGGCGGGACATGTATCTTAGCGGATTTGGTTGCCTTTTTATGTAATATTATATATTTTGCAAGTCTCGCTACTTTGGGCATCTTCTTCCTGATGCCCGCGACTTCCGTGGAGTGTGGGCCGTGCTTGCTGATGTTGGCTCGGTGGGGGATGCCCATAAATTCCATGGTAGGCGTCTCTTGCCTGATGCCTCCAGTTGACCTGTCTCATGAACTACGTCGGTCGGTGTGTGCTCGGAGGGGGATGCGCTGTGTTTGCCAGGTCTTTTCCATCATCTGTTTCGGTTTCAAAACTTTGGGGTTTGGACACACTGATGAAGATTAAATGTCAGAAAGGCCTCTGTGTCACTAAATTTGGTATAGTTACGCATTAATTGCAACCACTGGGTCGGTATCTCTACTGGTGGATGATTCGTTCGCCCCGAGGGTATCATAAGCTCAGCATAGGTTCCTTAGTGCTGAGGTTTATACTGCGGGGTTGACGTCAGTACTCAAGTACTGATTTAAATAACTATATTATTTCTTTAATTTTTGCAGTATAAATTTCTATTTTTTTTCTAAACTTAAGACTGACTTGTCAGGCGGGACATGTATCTTAGCGGATTTGGTTGCCACTTTTTGTAATATTATAAATTTTGCAAGTCTCGCTACTTTGGGCATCTCCTTCCTGGTGCCCGGGACCTCCGTGGAGTGTGGGCCATGTTTGCTGATGATAGCTCGGTGGGGGACGCCTATAAGTTCCCTGGCAGGCGTCTCTTGCCTAATGCCTCCTAGAAGCCTCCGTGGTGTAGTGGTTACGCTACCCGCCTTGTAAACCAGGGATCGCAGGATCGATCCCGGGCTTCTCCAGACTTTCGGATGAGTCTTTAAACCGAGGTCTCGTCTCTGTATGACCTTAGCTGTTGGTGGGACGTAAAACTCAAACACTCACTCCCTAATGCCTCCAGTTGACCTGTCTCATGAGCTACGTCGGTCGGTGTGAGCTCGGAGGGGGATGTGCTGTGTTTGCCGGGGTCCATCATCCGTTTCGGTTTCAAACCTTTGGGGTTTAGGCACACTGATGAAGATTAAATATCAGAAAGGCCTCTGTGTCACTAAATTTGGTATAGTTACGCATTAATTGCAACCACTGGGTCGGTATCTCTGCTGGTGGATGATTCTTTCGTCCCCGAGGGTATCATAAGCTCAGTATCAGTTCCTTTGTGCTGAGGTTGATACTGCGGTGTTGACGTCAGTACTCAAGAACTGATTTAAATTCCTATATTATATCTTTATTTTTTGCAGTGTTTCTAATTGTTCTAAAACTAAGACTGACTTGTCAGGCGGGACATGTATCTTAGCGGATTTGGTTGCCACTTTTTGTAATATTATAAATTTTGCAAGTCTCGTTACTTTGGGCATCTCCTTCCTGATGCCCGGGGTTTCCGTGGAGTGTGGGCCATGTTTGCTGATGTTGGCTCTCTGGTGGACGCCTATAAGTTCCCTGGTAGGCGTCTCTTGCCTGATGCCCCCAGTTGACCTGACTCATGAGCTACGTCAGTCGGTGTATGCTCGGAGGGGGATGTGGTGTGTTTGCCGGGTCTTGTCCATCATCCGTTTCGGTTTCAAAACTTTGGGGTTTAGACACACTGATGAAGATTAAATATCAGAAAGGCCTCTCTGTCACTAAATTTGGTATAGTTACGCATTAATAACTTTTTAGAAGCCTCCGTGGTCGAGTGGTTACGCTACTCGCCTTGTAAACCAGGGGTCGCAGGTTCGATCCCGGGCTTCTCCAGACTTTCGGATGAGTCTTTAAACCGAGGTCCCGTCTCCGTATGACCTTAGCTGTTGGTGGGACGTAAAACTCAAACACTCACTCATTCACACTATGTTTTTGTTGTGAATATATTCGGTAATTTCGACCTCTTGAGTGGTCAGCTCCATGGGCTCGTAAGAATGTTTGGCATGTGACATAGAAATACGTGCCCTTAAATTATTTTCATTGTGCAGATGGCTATGGCCCCTGCAACCTATCTGACTTATCTCTTAATATTTTAACTTTCAAGTGATCAAGTTGTAACCCATCTACAAAAATTTCAATAAGTTGTCTTTCTACCTTAATTCCATATGCATCTTTAGCTAAAGATAAAAAAAAAATCAGCGTATGTCTGTTTGTTTTCTCCATGCTACTGTCTGACAGACCTTAAGACTGCGAATTCCATCTGAGCATCTGTTATATCAGAAAAACGTACAGCTAATTGCCGTTTAAGTTGGTCCCAAGTGCTAAGAGAATTTGCCTGCATATACCTATGAATAAAAATAGAAGTGAAGGCAATGATCAAACTGACAGAATCACCGGATGCCTGGTATGCTAATAGCCTTTTCTTACATGCTTTTCAATGAATGATAGAGATTTATCAGTGAAATATAAATCGATATTTTCACTGTTTCAAACAGTGAAAATACGATTTTTTATTTTTCACTGTTTGGGACTACTTTTTTCTTCAAATCTAACTCTAATTTCATTTTTATCTTTGTCAGATAACTGAACAATACTGAAATGTGTTCTAATTGACGCATAGCCCGTTCATGTGTGACGGGGACGTTACTGACGTCATTTATGACGCTGACGTCACGTCTGTTGTCGCGCGACGTTAGACTTGCCAGCAACTTCTTTGGAAAACTACTCTCTCAATTATTTCATTAATCATTCATAATAATACCATCCCAGGCCATTTCTCAGGTGCAAACTTTCAGTTTACACCCAATAGTATACCCACTAAACACAATGGACACCACTAAATTGACGCGAAACGAACAGAAACAAAGATAATTTTCTCCGAATGTGAGCGACACCATTAAAGACGCTAAATATTGCCTTTTGAAGCATGTAAGAAACAGAAAATTTGATTTTTTCAGTGCAAGATCAACTTTTATTTCACTCATGAACACCAAAACTGCTATTTTCACGAGTGGCTACGCCACTCGTGAAAATAACAGTTTTGGTGTTCATTCGATGAAATAAAATTCGATCTTACACTGAAAAAATCAAATATCCTCTATTTCCTAGCATCAGGTAAACAAGTGAGAGTGGCATATTTGTCTATTAATTTTAGCCATTCTTTGTAATTCTTAGGGTTCCCATCAAACTTCACTACACTAGCTAGTCTGGCCCAGAAAACATATACACTCCATATGTTTCAGTTCTGTGGTGTATTCCTTGCTTCCAAAGGATAACCCTTTCATAGAACATATTCACTACAGTACGAAATACCTCGAGTTGTTAATGCATGAGAAACCTTGGCTATGTTCCAACTGTACATTTTAACATGCTTGAGCCAAAGGGTCCTGGGGCGCTTGCTGTTGACCCTGACATTGACCTTGACCATCAGACATCGTTGTATTAATTAAGTTCAATTAAGAATATTTTAATTAACTCTAATAATTAATACTAATGGGTCAATACATAAAACATAAAAGCAAAAGTAAAAGGCCTACCTGGCTTTGCATTGTGATTTCCTGTGATCCGTCCATTTTCCTTAAAATTATTCACTGGTCAGCGCACAACAAAAAATGCTCAACATCTTCAATAATTTCCTAGCAGTTGCAATATGGGCTTTGTGCCGAGTGATAAGTATGCAGGTCCTGATTCAGGTAACTGGGGTTTCTGGGGGTATACCTTATTTTTCTTATTTCTGCTCTAAAATATAGATTGTGGGTACTCGTTAGAACCGCCTCGATGAGGCGGTTCTAACGACTACCCACAATCTATATTTTGAGCAGAAATAAGAAGAATATCACAATTTTTTATCATAAATTTTTCATTTTTTCGGCGATAAAGGGGGCAATGTATTTGTATAGGCGTGTTTGCGTAATGACAAGTGTGAAAAACAGTAATTCTTAATTTGGTTTTTAAAAGAATTCTGACTTGATGCTCCTCGAAGATTATTGTCAAGGGAATTCCAAATCGAAATAGGAGACGGTTTTGTTTGTTTGATTTGATGTTTAATGTCCCCGTCAACACTGTTAAGGCCATTTTGGAGACGTTGCTTCCAATTTTGAGGGATTTTTACCCGACATTGAAATGAAATGATATCTCATGCCCTGCCGTCCAATGAAACCAAACGGGTATATAAGCATGGACGGGCCGACTCGCCTCGCTTTGCTTGGGCAGGCTTAGATCGTCTAAGCGGTTTACCAGTACTCGTGTACGGGTCGGTTTAAGCTCTGCGTGGAAGCATTATGCAGCCCATATTTCTTCAAGCCCCAATTGGCGGGGACCTCTTTGGGATCAGAGTATGTCTTGGTATAACTGTTCTTTTGAATATACAGAGGTCACCATGAAAACTTGTGTTGACCTATTTTTAAGATATACAGGGAAAGACTTAGAATTTCATTGCTGCGAAGAAGAGGATAAAAATCTCATAGATGTGAATGATAACTTGTTTGAAATTAATGTTCTCTATTCAAATCAGCCCATATATTTCTTCAAGCCCCGATGGGCGGGGCCGTGAATAGAAGATGGAATGCATGGTCTTCGTGTAATGTAAGTCCGAGTATAGGAATCATTATGTTATTACTATTATTCCTTAGTGGATAGTGTGTCGTTTCTCTTATCAAAGCAGGAATTATGTCTAGAATATATTATGGTTCGATTCCTGCCGGGATCGGCAACATTCTATCGTGGAGATTGATCATGAAATCTTTTCTACGGTCATTTTCTCCCTTCCGCTGATTGGAGAAGGACAGTTGTCAGTCTCTGGCGAAAGAATTTGCACTGTACTGGTTCAACGCTTACGTATAAGCCTGCCCAGTAAAAGTGTGGATAGGTTAAATGACCGGCTCAAAAATGACCTAAAATAGTGATGACTGGGTCGTTTAACTGCAATACAAACAAACAAAGTTTGTACCTTCTTTGTTTTAGAGTAAGCCAACAACATTGTTTATTAAACTTATCTAAGGATGCCGACCTAGTGAGGCCCTTAACAATACGAGCTGTTAACAAACAAATTCCACAGAGAATTTATGTTCCCCGCCTTATTTTCATTTGTGCTGTTAAAAATAAGTAAGTTAACCAGGCAACCATTGGTATCATTTAACGCAGAAAGTGAAAAAAGGCTTCTATAAAAGGCACATGCACATTTTCAGACCATGGTCAAAACACCTGTAAAGATTCTGAAGGATCGGTTTTAAACTGGAGGAGGAGTTGCACTCACAATGTACCTACTACATATCCAGTTACATATTATAGATGCTCAAAAAACCTCTAAGTTAAAAGCGTGAAAAAGGTGAAAAGAATTATTTTAAGATTCGTAAAAAGCACATGCATATCTTCAGGCCATAATTCAAGCAACTTTTAAGTTTTGGAAGGATAGGTATTAAACTGTAGGAGGAGTTTCGCTCACAAGGTACCTGCTAAATTATACTCTTTCATAGAATTGATGCATGAAAAAAGTCCAAGTTAAAAATGTTAAAAAGGTAAAAAAAATAAATTGAAGAATTCTAAAAAAAAGCATATGCATATCTTCAAACCATGATAAAGGCACGTGTAAAATTTCAGAACGGTAGGAGGAGTTGCGCTCGCAAGGTACCTACTATGAATTCGGAACCATGCAAAAAAAAGTCTAAGTTAAAAATGTGAAAAAGTGAAAAAAAAAAAAGAATTCAAGGATTCTGAAAAAAGCATAAGCACAACTGCAAACCATGATAAAGACACCTGTAAATTTCAAATGGATCGGTTTAAAACTGTAGGAGGAGTTGCGCTCACAAGGTACCTACTACAAGCTCGGAACCACGCACCACGCACTACGCACTACGCACCACGGAAAGCCGAATACTATGTCCTCTCGCTTTTCTTCGAAAAGGCGGGGGACAAAAATAACACACTATGGTAATATCATAAGTGTGTAAAGCTCATAACTTTCTACCTGACAATATTTATATAGAGGATCTTACATGAGTGTTCATGTATTATTGAATTTATTAAACGAGTTGAGGAAAAGGGATAAAATACGAGGCTTTGCCGAGCATTTTATCCCTTTTCCTCAACGAGTTTAATAAACTCAATAATACATGAGCACGAATGCAAGATTCTATTTATCATATGACATTTAAAACGCATTTTATTCACAATTGTTTATAAAAATATCAATATTCCGCCATTAGTAAACGCGACGTCGTTAAGGATGCCGTACATGTAAGGTTATGGGGCGTATGTAACTATTTTGCATATTTAATCCACTAGTGGATTACGGATTTTATTACATGGCGTTAATACTCTCTTAGACGCGACGTCATATGATAAATAAGATTTGGTACTGATTTATTAAAAATGTTGTAATTCAGATGGGTACAAATGGCGAGTCCCTTGTGGCTGATTTTTTCTTGTTTCGACATGAAAGAGAAGCCATTGCCTTTACTTCCATTTTTCAAGACTTGGAGTATGAAGTACCTGTCGATTTTCTGTTGTACCGAACAACATAAAGTCATTTATTTCATAGTATTTATCTGTGCGCCACATATGCCACGGGACAGAATTCCCAGTCCGGAGTGGCCTGGTTGATGGTACAACATTCAACTCACTGCTTTTTTCTTTTCATATTTTGTTCGCAAAAACTGTGTATCATATGGCATTAATTGTGTCATGAACTTGTCAATAAAAGTAAAAGCTTAAATTATTATTATCGTTATTATTATTATTATTACAGACGGAGTTAGATAATTGGAAGAATCACTGTAAAGGAATTGAGATGTGTATCGACTTTATGAACACTTACTTCAAGAAAATTGTAGCTGAAGTGTCAAAAAATGTTTCCAAGGAGGGTCTTTGTAGGGCACTAAACGTTTGTGACCCAGGCAAGTATTTTACACTTAAGGGAAATAGGAACACCTGGTAGATTTTTTGCCTTTTTCAAAAGGAGACAACTATATGAACATCCTGTCCGCTTTTCTCAAAGCTCTGTCACGGTTTAAAAGGGTTCTACTCGTAAAGGAAAGAATTTGCTTCTCAGGAGTAAATTCTTTCCTTTAAGAGTTGACCCCTTTTGACATTGGAGACATTTTTGCAGGAGTTGCCTCCCCGAAGGTGTATCCATTCCCCCAAGCTTCGCTGCAAAATAAAGTTTTAACCTATGTGTTTTCAGGATACGAGTGTGGCCGCCAAGGCACTGAATTTCGTATAACATGCCACACTGTTTGCTGTCTTTTTTGATTAAATTTGCTTAATCAATGCAAATCCCATTGATTGTTTTGAATTGCGGTATAAACTAAATACATGGATAGTGTCTTAAATAATAAAATATAAACGGTTCGCCCTGACAATTTTATAAGGGCTCGCTAAAGCTCGCCACTATAAAACTGTCTAAGGCTCACCGATTATATTTTATTATTAAAGACACTAACATGTATTTACTATATGTGCTGCTCCACATCATGGTCTTACCATGTATAAAGTTATATCTTGATCGAATGTTAATTGTAAGAGGAATTATCTGGAATCGAATGTTTACAAAAAAATAAAAAATGGTATGCCTCTGAAAATATTTGGCGGACAGTTAAACTCGAAAGTTTACGCACATCTCCACATCATAATCTTACTACTATCTACCAAATTTTAGCTTGATCGGATGAGAAAACTGTAGGAAACGAAAATGTTATCCAAAGTTTTCAAAGGGGAATAACTATGTTGATATTTGATGGACAGTTAACCTCATTTCCCTATCATAGTCTATCTATCTACCAAATTTCACCTTTTAGTTACCGGCCTTTAAACATTGTTACGTGCGATCCCAGTAATAAACGTGTGCTCTTTCTATACTTAGAAAACGGTATCAGCTAAAGCTAAAATAAACTATTTATTTGCAGATTTAGGAGGCCTTCATGCGGACTGAACAAAGTATTTGTCTTAATCGCGACGGAAGTAAGGGCGAGGATTGTGGTCACGTAAAATCGATTTAAGCCCCCAGTGGGGTTCGTTTCCGCTGACCGTTCGAAGGCGGTTCTTCTGTCGCGGTTTATTTTTGTAATGGTTTGTCTTTAGGTGTTTGTGTCGCTCATATTATTTTATTTTGGATAGCCTTTTGGCCATTTTGTGGGGAAAGTAACTGTCCTTTTGGCGTTCCGCTCTTGGTGTTTCCGTTGGGGACTGTTGCTTCATGTTTGTCTTTCTTTCCCGTTGGTGTCTCTGATGGGAGCTGTGGGTTAATTGTATCGATTCCTGATCATTGCCTCTACTTCTATTTTCAGAGTTGTTGTTTTTAAATCCTTGCAAAATTTGAAGCACATTAGATGACATCTAAGACACAAGGACCATAAGTCAGGCTTAACTACTGTTTGAGTTATAGCTGTTTGAAGACTCAAATAACAGTTTCTGTGACATACATAGAGAATACCAGGTGAGTGTCTTTTGATATCAAGTTCATCAGTCACGGTTTCGAGAACGCTTGTAGAATCGCGAGGCTTGCCGAGCGATTCTACATGCGTTCTCGAAGCCGAGCCAGATAAACTTGATATCAAATGATACGAATCTGGTATTCTATTTATCAGTTTATCCCCTTGTACACTCTTAAATTAGCTATTTACGATAAGTTATTGGTGGTCCTCAGTGCGCCCCAGCATTCTGGCGGTCGATATATTTAGTATCAGCTGACCATATTTTCCTATGACATTTTTTTTCATGTAATTCTTCCATTTTTCTCAGTAGCAATAACATTTTGTCATTTTTTCAGTAGTCCGGTTCATTCATAAAAGTGCAATGTCACGTTGACGTGATAAAGCTAACTTGTCCTGAGATAGCATATCTTCATCAGGTCAATGCGTTACCATTCTATCTATCTATCTAGCTTCTGATACTGCGTCGGTCACATTTGACCATTACCGCAGGTGTATATTACATACACTCCAGGTTTTGCAGGATGAAAGCCTACACAGTAATCACGTAATTACGGTAGGGATCTTTAACCTGCACAGGGGATGGTTCTCCCTGCACAGGGGGCCTCCAGTTAACGTCCCGATCCGAAGGACGGTGCACTTTATGACATTCATCCCTGCAAATGATGCCAATGGAGCGTGTTCGGACACCTAAATTTTATCGCCGCTGCCGGGGATCGAACCCGGGACCTCTAGCATCAGAGGCAAGTGCACTAACCACTGAGCTGTCACGCTCCATCGCTATCATTCTAAATATATAGGGGGGTAACTGATAATATAATGTTATTAATCAAGTAATTTCGTATTGGCCCAGTTACAGGTCCGAGGTCTGCTGTATTGGCACGAGGCCGAAGGCCGAGGCCAATACAGCTGACCGAGGACCTGTAACTGGGCCAATACGAAATTACTTGATTTATGACAATTTTATTAACTGATGCAATTAAAACATGATTTATGATTTTTTAATATTGGTTGACCTTGTGTAATATAGGATAGTCAATTAATAACTGTATTTATTGTATACCCAGAAAATGTCCCGTTTACTTTGTACAGAAGTTACCGGTCAATATTTTTCCATATTGCCCGTAGTCAAGTTCATATTGCCCGGAGATAAGCAGTCTTGTGCGTAGCAGTACTACTTACAAATTTCTCAGTTTTGGATCTTAAAGCTCGGCAGCCATCTTGTCGTGCGAATCGATTGACAGAACGTAAAAGAAAACAAATATCGGCTGTGACAAACTTCATGAAGCGCATATTATGCTAGCAAATATGACCTACCTGTAATCTGTAAAGACTTTTAAAAAATTCTCTCACAAAATCAGGAGTACTTTGAAAGAAATAAAACGGACACTTCGGAAAAAGTTGCGTCCTGCTTTGGGAAACGTCAATGTTTTTATGACGTCACACCCAGTAACGTTTACGTCTTCACATTTGCGCCATTTGGGCTTGGTTTTCAATGTGTAGGAAGACACTTAGCGAGCTGCATCATTTTCAATATCAAACCACTTAAAGAAATATAAATTGACTTTACACTCAGAGATCTATGCTAGTCAGTCCTGAATTCTAACAGACCGTTCTAGTTTTGGGTATGTAATAAAAAGGTTTAACTTACTTGACTTTATATTGTGAAATATTCGGCGCTCGTTCATATGGCGGAGACGCACTCGTGCGAAATTCGCCATATGAACTCGTGTTGAATATTTCACAATATAAAGTCAATAATCTATAACTACTCTGTTTTGAGATTTTTTCAGCAAACATTACAAGATTTGTTTGTTTGATTTGAGGTTTAAAGTACCCGTCAACACAGTATACGTCATTTTGGAGTAGTTTCTTCCAATTTTGTGGGACTTTTACCCGACATTGAGATGAAATGACATCTCAAGCCCTGTCGGCAAACGAAACCAATAGGGTTTATAAGCATCGGCGGTCCGCCTCACACCGCGGTTCCTGGACAGGCTTAGATCCTCTATGCGGTTTACCAGTACTAGTGTGCGAACGGATTCAGCACTGCGTGGAAGCACCATGCAGCCCATATATTTCTTCAAGCCCCGATGGACTGGGGCGGCACATTACAAGATGAGAGAATCATTACAAGATGAGGGGATCTGCAGAAAACCGAGACTGTTAATTTGGTTTATTTACTCTTGGAGTAATGGCCCTTTGATCATTGAAACTTGTAATCTCGGTCATATATTCATGTCTACGCTATAAGGAGAAAGACTTATACACCTCTCGGATTTTATCTTTTACAGTTCACAACGTTTTTCTTTGATGTGTGTGGAAGTGAAGTAGAGGGGCATGACGCAGTGCTTTCACCGCTTCTATTTCTTATGCAAATTGGTGTTTAAGATAAAAAAAAATGGAATAAAGCAATAAAGAATTTGACACATAAACTCTAGCAGTCTTTTTATTTAATATTAAAGGGGAATGAATACACCAGGGGAGGCAACTTCTTCAAAAGTAGTTTGTCTCCCATGTCACTAGTGGTCAACCCTGAAAGAAAAGAATTTGCTCTTCAGGAGCAAATTCTTTTCTTTAAGAGTAGACCCCTTTTCAGTGGGACCGATTTTATAGAAAAGCGAACATGAAGTCCCGAAATTGTCTCTCTTTGTAAAAAGGCGGAACAATCCACCAGGTCTTCCGATTCCCCTTAACTACTCGTGCCGTTTCCATAACAATAGAAACATACAAATTACGGTGACCAGGACACTAGCTAATAATCGCACCGAGATGATTGGATTGTGTTGCGGCATAACGACAAGTCAACCATTGTGTGTAAGGCTGACACGATTAATCGTATAATCGATTAATCGATCGATAAATGCCACAAAAATGATTATCGTTTCTGATTTGCTCTTAATCGATTACTTGTTGGGTACAATTTACTACCCGAAGTTATGCCTAAACTAGCGAGATGAGTGGCAAACAGTGCAGACCCCGATGAGACGCCGCATTATGCGGCGTCTCATCTGGGTCTACACTGTTTGCTCAGGCCTGTCTGTTCAAATATACATATGGTAAAGTGCAACATATGGTAAGAGTCATGCTCAGACAGAAAGCCAGACAGGTAAAATTATGACAAAAACCATAGCGATTATTGATCGATTATCGAACGCAATGACATGACTGATAATCGATTAGCTTTTCACCTCCGATTAGCCAGCCCTAATTGTGTGTCACTTTGTGTCATCAAGAGAAAGGGAAGAAAGAAATAGAAGAGAAAATAGAGATGGCAGTGAATTACAGAGGAGAAAGAGGAAATGAATAGAATTGTTGATACTGAAAAAGTAACAACCCCTCCCACTCTACCCTTACCTGCTTCAAGGACAGCATGCCTTGCCCAACTGTAAGCCAATATCAGTGAGTGAGTTTTTATGTTTTACGTCTCACCAGCAGCTTATGTCTGGAGAAGCCCGGAATCGATCATTCGACCCCTGGTTTACAAGGCGAGTAGTATAATCACTACACCACGGAGGCTTCTGAAGCCAATATCAGGGCTAGTGACGCAAGATACATGACACCTTCCTCTGCCTCCCCCCCCCCCCCCCCCCTCCCCAATGTAATGAATACATTTGATAAAACTCGTTATGAAGAAAGACAGGAAGAATATTATTTACTGTATTTAATGACAAATTCCATCTGTCTTTTCTTGCTGTGCTGCACGTTTAAAGTAATTCAGGCTTTCTTTTGACGTTAAACGCCATAGAAATATGAGTCCGCACAAAATGTAGTCCGGTTTGACGCAGTAATCAAAATTGAACAAGTGTATTAGTTATCCTGTAAGCGTAATACAAACTTTTGAAGCAGACAACTTGACGGTTTTATCTTACGATTCAGCATTTCATATGAATCAGCTACATCATGCGACGGGTTTTTCGAAGACTGTATACCCAGACCAATGCAGTGTTTGCTCAGCAGTCTGCTCAGGTTTTACACTGTTTCCAATCAGTGCTGTCAATATTTAATTCTTAAAGACCAGCCTGCTGTTGGTCAGCTGCAGACAAGAAAATTAATGGGTTTTCTTTCTGATTTTCGAGGTCAAGTTTAGGTCAGTTACAACTTAGGTGTATATTGACTTTGCGTGGAGAAATTGGAAAGAAAGGCAGTCCCTTTCAACCCTGGAATATGGTACAGATACTTAGTGTAAGTCATGTGAAATAATTCTAGGTGCTATAAGTTTAGCAGAATGGACGAGCCCAACTTCACTGATGGAAGAGTGCACTCCAGAAACTCAAGGCATTGAATAAATCAAAGCACTGACAACACACATGCTGATTGTCTCTAAATGCAGACTGGTCATGAACGGGGATTTGGACGGATTCGTTTAAACTTAAGATGCTAGTAACAAATGAAAAAAAAAAGTAGAACAAGATCAGCACCGTTTTCTGTGGCGTTTGATCTGAGTTTACATTGTTTGCCAGTTCCAACGTTTGATTCATTTACAGATTTTACAGATAACACTTACATGTACCCAACACTGACAAACGACGCGGCTATGTTTGGGTTGATTGTTTGGCATTCGACCCGAAGTTGCTCATAAGAAAAGCGCTTCAGTGCTAATGTCTACGTGACTATCACTGACTTGTCAGAATAACTTTTTTGTCTTGTTGAAAATAGCCGCAGTGAGATCAGGGTATTCCATAAGACGGAAGAGGGTTATCCTGGAATCATAGGGTGAGCTTGGCAAACAGTGTAGACCAAGATCAGACGCTGCAGAACGCGTCTTCTTATCAAAATCTTCACCATTTGTTTGGAATTTCAGAGTTTAATGAAACAGTTCAAATCTCAGCCCAGGACTATTACTCCAACCTACACCCAAACTCTCAGTGCTTTGATTCTGAAATCAAACAATTACAATCCGCTTAGGCACCATGCCCTTAAGCTAAAAAGGTTAAATCAATCAACCGTGACGTCTGGTTACCAGTCCGGCCAAGTCCATCCTGTGCACAACCTTCACACCAGTACGGATAGAAACCACATGTTCAGGATCAAACTTTTGATGTGTAATTTAAGGTCGTGCCTAGAAAAGAAGAAACTGAAATTAGTTCTCAAAAAGCATTAAGTGCGAGCGTATTGCAACATTTTTCATTAAAAGATCGTAAGCGTGCCCCGGGGCAGTTACAAGGCTGGTCGGACGGCGGTTGACGTTGATTGTGATTTTGGATGCCACATGTGTGTGATCTATCGTCTTTTGGAGCGACATCTTACTATATACAGAAGACGCTAGTGGACGTCGACGTAGCGGAAGACCGACGTCAGTACGTCAAGATCGATTCAACCGTCAGACGCATATGCGAAACAGATTTCCGCCGGCAGCTGCTACCCTGTACCTGTAGATAAACAAGGGGTCTCAACTACCGACTAATAAGCACTGACACTGATCGCAGCCCTTATACGTTGCGCGTTTGAGAGCTAGACGTCCCTGTCGTGACCAAAGTTAACGCGTCGACACAGTACGGAACACTTACGCTAGTGCATGAAATACGTAAATTGGCGCTAAGCGACTGACATATGCGTTTCAGTGACAAATCGCACTTCAGCGGGAATCACGCCGATTGTCGTTTCCGGGTGTTTCGACGTATTGGTGTAAGGTATGCCGAGGCGACGCGTGCGTAATAGAGTATGACATTCCGGGTGAAATAAGCGTTATTGTGTGGCGAGCTGTTGCATGTAGTTAGCGAACGCAGCGTAGTGTCATTAAGAACATTCAACATCATAGCTGAGACGTGGATTGAACAGCGAGGCGTTACATCAGTCAAGTGCTTCGGCCTCACATGGTTCCATTTATTTGTTTACGCTCAGAATCCGGGATGTCTTATCCAGCAGGATTACGAGCGGGCTCATAACGCTGTTCTTACTCAAAAATGTCTTCCAGTCAATGGAATTCATGTACTGGACCAGCCAGCCTTTCTCCTCCAATCTCTTTCCCATAGAGTATATTTGAGTATTGGGTAGAGGTGTCCAAAACCGACCAGACAAAATCTGTTACTTATGGACAGTAGCATTGTTAAAACTTAAATTTTAATGTTTGGTTTTGAAAACGTAAAAAGTTTCTTTCAAAAATTTGAAACATCGAATGGCGTTTCTTAATACCACCGGTCTATAGACATCTGCAAACATATCATATATTGGAATTTGCAGAACTACCTTTCTAAATTTAAAGATCCTTTTAGAAAGGTTTTCTGTAAGTTTTCACAGTGTTATGATTTTCTAATAGAATCTGTCATTTCAGTGCTTTTGGCCCTTTGATTTTATCTGCTAGGCAACAACAGGTTAAGGATGATTGACGATATACGTAAATTCCAATTGCAACGGTTCGAATAACCTTTAGAACTATGAAACTGGTTGTTCCTGCCACAGAGATTCAGTCAAATCTCCAGACCAGAAGGCGTTATTGGGCTGATAAATAGAGTTCATTTGGTTGTTTTGCTCGATTACGGTTAAATAATTCACAAGTGTTCTAAGGCTTCCGAGTTAAAAAACGATAGAGCGATAGCGAACGAGTTTTTTACAGGAAAGACTTAGAACACGAGTGAATTATTTCTCCGTAATCAATCTAAACAACAAAATAAACTATTTATCACATTTCCATTCGTGTTTTACCTTTGGATTTTCAAATTCAACAGTTCTGATTTCTAACCTAAATAGTTTCAGTCAGGGCATGGATTTCAGGGGGCGTGGTTTATTTTGAAAATCAGTCGCCATCTTGTTTTCATTTTAATGCAAAAATTATCCTGTGCTTGAAATGCAGATACAACAATGTCATGAAAGTAGAACTGTATTACATGTATCAAGCAAATCATACTTTATCTTCGTGTTGCAGGTCTTTCCTCAAAAACGTCAAATGGACGCGAAAATTGAAGTCTGATTTCTATGATTTTTATCAGATTTTCCGCCAAACGTCAACTATTGTTATTGTTGTTACAAACGACGTCAGCAACGTCGGCTAGCAATTATGACGTCAAAACGTTCGAAATGAAATAATTCACACTTTGAATTTTGGATTTATAATTCACTGAGAAATCTCAGTAAATCACTACTGAAAATATAATAAAGGGATATATTTTACACCCTTTTATAAAATATTGGCATGTTGTCCGCAAAGATATTGTATGTGTACGCATTAGAATCACCTCATCAGGGCGAAGCAAATATGTTCTATGAAAGGGTTATCCTTTGGAAGCTAATTTAAAAAGTATCTAGTGTACAAGTTATTTTCTGGGCGACACTGGCTAGTATTGGCCAATTAGGCCTCATCAGTGACCCTCAAATATTTCAAACTCGACAAACCTTTACACACAACATACTTTATTTTACAAAATATAGAGATCATCCATATTTTTCATGCATTAATATTTGTCGGATCCCGAGCTATTTAAACTTGAGTCCCCTTGGCCGAATGTTCAATATCTTCCACTGCTTGGCCGAATGTTCAATATCTTCCACCACTTGGCCGAATGTTCAATATCTTCCACCGACTGGCCGAATGTTCAATATCTTCCACCGCTTGACCGAATGTTCAATATCTTCCAAGGAACTCGACAAATGTTATTTCAACATATTACATTAATTTTTTGCTGCTTTTTTAAGAATTTTTGGTGGAAATAAAAATTGTATTTTCCTGCAGGGAAAAATATTCCTTTCAGGCGGGGATATATTGCCTTTCGAAGGTCGTCATGCACTATGACGTGCCAAAATCGGGACAAATTACGTCACGTCACAGAGCTAATTACGTCAGTTTTAGACGTTAGAAAGGCCAAAAACGGCCGATTTAATAAATGTAATGTAAACATCAATACATCTTTGGTTTTGAATACAGGAAATATTTCCGTCGAAACTTGCAAATCTTATAATCAAATAAAAATAAAAAAATGAGTTCCTTTAAGAGCAATGAAAACATTCATAAGAAAGAAGATGGGCCATACTACATAGTTTCGGCTAATAAAGCCTCATCAGTGACCCTGTAATGATCCGGCAAAGAAAGCCAGAGGAAACATACTGCAATTTTGCGAATTTCGAATAGGCAGTCGATTCAAAGACTGATATAAATCAAAATGGGGTCCAAATAATTAAAAACCTGTCTAGAACTAGAATTTGTTTTTCTACAAAAACACAGATGTCTCCCCCGTTTTTAACCTCTAAGTATGACCTTGACATTGGAGGTATTGACCTGGGTCTTGTGTGCAACACATCATCTAATGAAGATGAACATTTCTGCAAAGTAACTTTAAAAATGTTCATAGAGAAATAAAAAATTTATTGGCTGTACACAAAAAAGCCCTTGTTTACCTTTGACCTCTAAGTATGGCCTTGACATTTGAGGTACAACACATCGTCTCATGATGGTTAACATTTCTGCCAAGTAATTTCATAATCCATCAAAGAATAAGGAAGTTACTGACTGTCCCTTTTTTACCTTTGACTTCTAGATATGACCTTGACATTGGAGGTATGGACCTTGGACTTGCACATGACTCATGGTCTAATGACGGTGAACATTTCTGCATGGTTACTTTATAAAGTCCATCCAGAAATAAAAAAAAGTTATTGACTGAACACAAAAAATGACAATAACTTTTTACCTCTGACCTCTTAGTATGACATTGATCTTGCAGGTACCAACCTGGGTCTAGTGTACACCACATCGTCTCATGATGGTTAACATTTCTGCCAAGTAATTTCACAATCTATCCAGGAATAAGAAAGTTATTGACTGAACACTTAAAAAGACCCCTTTTTGTCCTTTAACCGCTTAGTACGACCTTGACATTTGAGGTACCAACTTGGGTTATGCATGCAACACATTGTCTCATGTTGTTTAACATTTCTGCCAAGTAATTTCAAAATCCATTTAAAAATAAGAAAGTTATTGACAGAACACAAAAAGGCCCCTTTTTACCTTTAACCTCTATGTATGACCTTGACCTTTCAGGTACCAAACTGGGTCATGCGTGCAACAAATCATCTCATGGTGGTTAAAATTTCTGCCACGCAATTTCAAAATGCATCTAAAAATAAGAAAGTTATTGACCAAACACGAAAAAAGGCCCCCTTTTGACATTTGACCACTATGTATGACCTTGACATTTGAAGTACCAAACTGAATCACGCAAGCAACACATCGTCTCATGATAGTTAATATTTTTGCCAAGTAACTTCAAATTCTATCTAAAAATAAGCAAGGTATTGACAAAACCCGAAAAAAGGCCCCTTTTTTACCTTTGACCTCTATGTATGACCTTGATCTTTGAGGTAACAACCTGGGTCAGGCATGCAACACATTGTCTTATATTGGTTAACATTTCTGCCAAGTGATTTCAAAATCCATCTCAAAATAAGAAAGTTATTGACCAAACACAAAAAAGGCCCCTTTTTTGACCTTTGACCTCTAAGTATGACCTTGACCTTTGAGTAACCGACCTGCCTCATACACACCACACATCGTCTTATATTTGTTAATATTTCTGCCAAGTAATTTTAAAATCCATCTCAAAATAAGAAAGTTATTGACCAAACACGAAAAAAGGCCCCTTTTTTACCTTTGACCTCTAAGTATGACCTTGACCTTTAAGGTACCAACCTGCCTCATGCGCACCGCACATTGTCTCATGGTTGTTAAAATTTCTGCCAAGTAATTTTAAAATCCATCACAAAATAAGAAAGTTATTGACCGGACAAGATTTACCCATACATATATACATACCGACAAACTTCCAAGGGAGATAATTCAAAAAGTATAAATGCGATAGTTATAGTGCTTGCGCACTGCACGTCGTCTAATGCTGAATAATATTTTTTATGAAGTTTCGTGACGATAGCTCCAAAGGTTTTCAAGTTATAGAGCGGACAAGAAAGTGTGACAGACGGACAGACAGACGCCCGGGGGAAAAACAATATGTCTCTCCGAAAAAAAAAATCGGGGGAGACATAATGAGTCTAAATCAATAATTTATTTCTGATTTCTCAGAATATTCACGATGATCTCGAAGGACCAAAAGTAAAATATAAACTGCACTATGGTTGATGTACGGGGAGACGTTTTACGGCCGCCACACGGCACAACACCAGCTGCAGTGAAGGCAACTAAAAATCACTCGTGCATTCGCACTCGTTTGTTTACTTGATTTGCAAGTCTCTCGGGAAAATATTTCTCGTATTTAAAACTAAAGATGTATTAATCTCTATATACTACATGCATAAAGAAGGAATACCACGATTTCTCAATTAATTAAAAATAATAATCACCTCTGGCCAAGGAAGATTTATTTCCTCAAAGGAAATATTTCCCTGAAGCCGGTCCAACTTTTCCAATGTAATCGTTATATTTAGACGCGGGAAAGTTTAATTCGCGCGTCGAGTCATTTTTCTTGACCTCACGCCAACGGTGTCTCAGAAGATGTAAAAACGTTCAGAATATAAGACGTTAGACTCGAATGCAGCGTTGAAATAAAGACTACATGGACATAACCACTTATCAATCGATACAATTGCAAAAAAAATAACAAACAAACAAAAAATGAATGATTATTGTTTTTTTACTTCAACTTAACAGCACGTGTTCCCTGGTTAATATTGGTTGACCTCCGATTAATACAGGATAGTGTATTAACAATATACATGTACTTAATAATAAGCCCATACTATCGGAGCCGCTTCGCGCGAGACAATGTCTTTTCATGGTGCAAGCCGGTAGCAGCGGTCCGCAACGGCCAGCGCATCTGAGCCGTCTGATGGCCTCCCATGTTGCTCACTTCCTGGACATTAGTGTGTCTTCATTGGAGTTTTTGTTTTTCACAGAACGGTCGCATCAGGTTGCGGTTCGTCTACATCTACTGCAGATGATAAAGACGTTTTGACTCATTACATGTACTAATGCTCATTTGACTGTACTTTCTGGTATATCCGTTGGTTGCTGTGCTTGTTGGCTTCCCATATATATATTACATGTTCGGTAGAATTTTTGTTTTGTCCAATTATGTGCGCCCTGATCCCCTTTTCTATAGTTTTCGGCGGTACAGTTTACGATGTTCTTGTAAAGGAATGCTTATTCGTATTGATTCCCCTCGTTTACTGCTCGTTTTATGCATGTTGCTGGTGCCATGTCCTCTTATGATGCTGTTCAGCAAGCAAAGTACTTACAATCATAGTTGTTTTAGCTATCTAGCACTCTACACCTCCTGTCAATAAGTGTACCAGCACTTTCGACTATTGCAATGTGAATAACAATATGTGCAACAGAAAGCTCCTTTTAGAGCTGTCTCCTTTTCAAAACACAAATGCATCCTTTTTCCCTTATGACTACCTCATGTTATCAATGCATCACTTATATGTATGTTTACTATATTATCCCTCATTACGTAACATTGCCTATATAATTTTGACCCCCTTGAACCCCACTTTTATATAGTAAAATTGGGGTTTACAAGGGTAAACCTTATTTTTCTTATTTTTGCTCTTAAACATAGAATGTGCGTACTCGTTAGAACCGCCTCACACCACTTCAGTCTGTTTTTTACCAGGCGATTCTACTGTTAACAAACGGATAGATATATACACCGCTTACTGCAAAGCTCTTGACGAAGGCACATGAGTAAGAGCCGTTTTCTGTGACGTAAGTAAAGACTTCTATCGAGTATGGCATAAAGGACTTCTTTACAAGTTGAACCGTGTTGGCATAAGGCGTAGTTTAGGTCGTAGTACCAAAGCGTTAATCCAAACTCACTAATCCATAGACAAATGGCAAAAATCAATGTTCAGACCAACAGACATGGACTCCAGAAGAGTGTAATCGGGCGTCCCGGGATAGTAAGCATTACTTGGTAAGCCAGCTTCGCCCACCATGCCATGGTTCTCTTCTTTCATGGTTCACCAATTACTTGAGCGATAAATCACAAAGAGTCGATCTTCCTGGAACAACCTCAAGCAGGAAATCAATTAAAGGGGGTGTCCCACAAGGCTCTATCCTTGAACCCCTCTTGTTTTAGCATATATAAATGACATTGTTGAAGATATTTACTGCTTAATACGCCTGTTTGCAAACGGCACACGTCTCTATATTATTGTTGAAAACCCGGTTGAAGGTGCTCAGTTTTTGAATGATGATCTAAAAAAGATAAACAATGGGCAAAAAGGTGGTTAGTCAGCTTCAATCCAACAAAATCCGAATCTCTCCTGCTTTCTCGCAAAACCAGTAAAACTTACCATCAATCAATTGTCATGGACAACCAAGCAATATCTGAAGTCAACACTCATAAACATCTAGGTCTTATATTTTCTAGTGACTGTTCGTGGCGTGAACAGTTAGCCGAAATCAAATCAAAAGCATGGAATCGAATGGAAAAATACCATGCGTAAAGTTAAATTTGTAATTCAGACTGTCTATTTTTATTTCATTAGACCACTTCTAGAATATGCCGACATGGTATGGGAATTGCACCCGATACGAAGCATATGAAATTGAAACAAAATCCCGATTGAGGCAGCACGTATAGTTAGATCTACTGGTGCAACCAGAATGGTTACTCATAAGTTGAAGTAAAACAAAGATCAGGAATCGATACAATTAACTTACGCCACCAATCAAAGACACCAAAGGGAAAGAAACACAAACATGAAGCGACCAGACAATATAATGGAAACCTAAACAAAGGAAGGCCATAAGGACAGTTACTTTCCCACAAAATGGCCAAATGGCCATCCAAAATAAAAAGACACAAGTGATACACGCAGTAAGTAACAAACAACAGCATATATAAACCGCCACAGAAGAACCGCCTTGGAACGGTCAGTGGAAAGAATTCCACTGGGGGGGGGGGGGGCTTAAATCGATTTTACATGGCCATAATCCTCGCCCTTACCTCTGTCGCGGTATACACTAATTTACTTCTCTATTCTGAGACAGGATGGAACACGTTGGCCTCAAGAAGAAATAAGTATATAATACTATGTTTTACAAAATGTGTCTTGGTCTTTCTCCAGCGTATTTGGCATCAGTTGCCACACACAGTTGGAGAAAATGGTTCTTACAATCTTCGAAATCCGAATAACATTCGAACAATTCATAGTCACTTCCATCTCTACTTCAATTTTTTTGTAAATTTTCCTTTTTTGGATGGTGATGTTCCTCGGGCGCCATCCTATGGCGTTTGTGTTTCGCAGTTGGTTCGATTTGCTGGAGTGTGTGGTCATGTTACTGACTTCAACACTCGTAATGGATTGTTGGCGGCTGGGCTCCTTAATCAGGGTTATCGGTACCATAAACTGCGCAAGGCCTTTTCAAAATTTTATAGACGCCATTCTGATTTAATTTCAAAATTCAATATTGGACTTAAATCTCTTCTGCAACAAGGTCTATCGGAACCCGAATTTTATGGTGATTTAGTATATAAATTCAGAAAAATATATAACCGCAATGACTTCAGCACCCAATTTCGTAAAATCATTCTTCGATATAAAAAGATTGGGTACAACATGGATATTATACGACAGACTGCATGCATGGTAGTTAACCCAATCACGGTTGGCAACTTTGCTTCCCTCTTTAATTGCACGCCGGTGGGTCAGGCCTCAGATTCTATGACGGCTCCAACGTAAAGGCTTATTGAGAATTAGAGAGATAATGCTGGTTGGTGCCTGATGCTCTGTCTCTGGTCAGGCTCATCGGAGTCTAACTGTTGGTTTTCTTTTGCTCCAGCATTTCAGTGGTTTCTTGCTGTCGAGTCCTCACCGTTGTCTCACCTCTGTGGTTCTTTGATTTTTGTGTTCACGGAGATGTTGCACTGATGAGTTAGGAGGCATTCATGCGGACTGAACAAATTATTTGTCTAAATCGCGACGGAAGTAAGGGCGAGGATTGTGGCCACGTAAAATCGATTTAAGCCCCCCCCCCCCCCAGTGGAAATCTTCCACTGACCGTTCCAAGGCGGCTCTTCTGTGGCGATTTATTTATGTTGTTGTTACTTACTGTGTGTATCACTTGTGTCTTTTAATTTTGGATGGCCATATGGCCATTTTGTGGGAAAGTAACTGTCCTTATGGCCTTCCTTTGTTTAGGTTTCCATTATGGTCTGGTCGCTTAATGTTTGTATTTCTTTCCCTTTGGTGTCTTTTATGGGTGGAGTAAGGTAATTGTATCAATTCCTGATCTTTGTTTTACTTCTACTTTTCAATTCTTTTTTCCTAGTGCGGTAAGAACATGGAACTCTCTGAGGAGATCAGGAACAGCTCCAGCTTGGCATCAGTTAAACGTCAACTCAATAGCAACATAATTCCCCCGCCTCGACATTTCAATGAAGGGAAACGTCTTGGACAAATTTATCACAGCCGACTAAGGACCAAATGCAGCTCTTTAAATGAACATCTTTTCTCAAGAAACATTGTCCAAAGTGCTTTGTGTGTTTGTGGTCTCGTGGAAGACACTGAGCATTTTGTCCTCCACTGTCCGCATTATGTGAAAATAAGGGCAAGATATGTTAAGATCTGTTTTTCGGCTTTGCCAACCAAAATAGAAGTGGAGGCAATGATCAGGAATCGATACAATCAACCCACAGCTCCCATCAGAGACACCAAAGTCTCGATACACTACTTGCAAACAATAAACATTAACTTACAATGAGAATAAGCAAATCCTCCTCTATGTCCATAACTTTATTTTGAAATCTAAAAGATTCCAAACCAACCGTTAATCTACTACATTTCTACATCCAACTTACGAATGCATGCTAGCAATTTTTCAGATACGTCCGACTTCGTCACACCCGCATTGTTTATCCGCGGACAGGGTGAACAATTAGTTGATGTCTTACCTTTAACTAACGCGAAAATTTCTTTGTCCCACTAGGCTACGTTCCAATTGAAATGAATAACTCATCTTATGTTGGTCCATATAAATACTTCTGTGATATTCTCTTGTAATTTTCTAGCGAGTACATTGGAGTATCCTGAATTTGTTAATTGCGACTTAGCTCGCAAAAAATGACACTGACAATAATTAAATTGCTTAAATTTCAGTTATATCCAACCATCACCTTGGGCAAATTTCATTTAATTGTACATATTTGATTGGAATATTTAAAGTTTTACAGGAGAGCGGCAGGAGCTAGTTGTCCCCGGGGAGGCCACCCCACCCATCCCCAACCTTTTATCTACTTTTTGTCATGTACATTGCATTAATAATTGTTTTTGACAACTATTGCTAATACTGTACTTACAACAGTTACTGTTTTGTATCGACAACTGTATAGGCTCATTTCAATGGTTTTGTTGCACAGATTCATATAAGTATCTGACTTTCTTCTGAATCCCTTTTGTATGCTTTCAATCATTTTTGCTTTATATTGTTATACGTGTAGAATTCGGAAAAATATGTCTAAACTAACCACTGAATTAGGCGAAAATTTGGTTACTGTACTCTCGCTTTAAAATGTTTTTTTTTTTTTTTTTTTTTTTTTTTTTTCACTTTATTAATATTAATTTCTACTATTTTCATTCAGTTCAGTAGAAAGGGCTTTCATGGGTGGAGTAAGTTAATTGTATCAATTCCTGATCTTTGTTTTACTTCTACTTTTCAAGATGGTGTCTATACAGTTTTTGTTACGGTTGCATTGACTGTATGATAAAAGTACACTGCATTAAAAATTAAATGCAAAATTATCCAACAGCTCAATCGAAGGACATGTAATATATAGTTTATTGACTCAACTCATTTTAAATATGATAGAAACACCCCAAAATTGACATGTGTATTCTGAACCAGGGCGAATATAATTGAACTCTGCTATACTTTCTATTAACCATTTCGTACTGAATTCAATCTGCTACGAGAATAAGCACAGGATCATTTCAATCAATTTAGGTGTGTCAGGTTGTGTTTTCTTCAAATCTGTTTGGGAAATAGCTAAACTATTTGCAAACAGCGAAGGCCCTGACCAGACGCCGTAGGAAGCAGCATTTGATCTGTACCTGTAGAAGCATCCGTGGTGTAGTGGTTACGCTACTCGACCTAAACTACTTGTAAATCAGGGGTCGCAGGATCGATCCCGGGCTTCTCCAGACTTTCTGGATGAATCTTTAAACCGAGGTCCCGTCTCCGTATGACCTTAGCTGTTGGTAGTACGTAAAACTCAAACACTCACTCACTTGATCTGGACCTACAATGTTTTACCATCACAGAACTTCTTTATTGATAATAGCATTTTTATTCAGAGAATATAATTGAACTCTGCTATATTTTCTAAAACAGTAATTTTAATCCATTATGTACTGAATGGAATCTGCTACATTACATGACCACCTGATCATTACAAAATATAGTTGTTTTCTTTAAAAAAAATTTTTAAAATTGTAAATTATTTGCAAACAGCCTAGGCCGAGATAACACGCCGCAGAAGGCGGCATTTGCTCGGGACTGCACTGTTTGTCAATTACCAGTTTGGGGTTTACTGTACAAAATGGGCATTTTGCAGTAAGACAAAAATTCACTCTCTACTAATCACAATGGGGCCATCGCCCCAATCAAAGCACTGAGAGTGCAGATGGGGTAGTAGCTTGAGATCAATGGATAGGGTTAAGCAAATTTAGCGTTTGGTTGGTATTTGAAATCAGACTCATAATAAATATTTTTTGAATAAAATCCAATGAACATAGCTATGTGAAGCTATTTTGGGCCAGAAATCCTGTTAACGCAACAGAACCCATGTTAAAATTCTGTTGAAACATGAGTTTTGATCTTTAGCTATCATAATCAACCTTTCTTTGTTTAAGTTACACGTTAGAGCGATGAAACGTTGTCCCATTTTAAGCTCACCTAAGCCGAAGGCCCCGGGTCACCGTCCGTGGTCGTCGTCGCCGTCCGTTCGTTCGTCCGGATGTCCGTCCGTACACAATTCCATAAAAACGACATCTCCTCCTAGACCGCTCAACAGATTTCGACCAAACTGGGCAAAAATGATCTTTTTGAATGGTCCCCCCTCAAAGTTGTTCTAAGAATTCTATCCATCCAGACTCTGGTTGCCATGGCAACGGAATGGGGAAAATAAGAAAAACCTTTAAAGATCTTCTTCTCTGAAACCAGAAGGCCTAGGTTTTTGATATTTGGTATGAAGCTACATCTAGTCGACCTCTACCAAGATTGTTCAAATTATAGCCCCGGGGCCTAAAATGCCCCCGCGCCGGGGCCCACTGGTTTTACATAGGCTTATATAGGGAAAACCTTTAAAAATCTTCTTGTCTGAAACCAGAAAGCCCAGGTCTTTGATACTTGGTATGAAGCTTCATCTAGTGGACCTCTACCTAGATTGTTCAAATTATAGCCCTGGCACCAAAAACGGCCCCGCCCCAGGGCCCACTGATTTAATATAAGTTTATACAGGGAAACATATAAAAATATTCATGTCTAAAACCAGAAGGCCCAGGTCTTTGATATTTGGTATGAAGCTTCATCTAGTGAACCTCTACCAAGATTGTTCAAATTATAGCCCTGGGACCAAAAACGTTCCGGGCCGGGCCCACTCGTTTTTCATAGGGTTATATAGGGAAACATATAAAAATCTTCTTGTCTGAAACCAGAAGACCCAGGTCTTTGATGTTTGGTATGAAGCTTCATCTAGGGACCCTCTACCAAGATTATTCAAATTATAGCCCTGGGGCCGAAAACGCCCCCGCGCCGGGGCCCACGGGTTTTACACAGGCTTATATAGGGAAAACCTTTAAAAATCTTCTTGTCTAAAACCTATGGTGGCATGTAGCTGCGATCGAGATGCGAGATATTAAGTATACTTATTATACAGATAAAACAACAAAAGTACCATTAAGTATACATAATTTTCTTGTTCGTTGAGATATTTTAAGTCTACATGAAATATGTTCTCTTATATTTAGTCGACATAAAATATGTCGTCTTATATTTCTGTCATTTTTATCTAAATTTTTGCTAAAATGAGCGAGATAGTGCTTTAATATGACATACACAAACTTGAAAAAAATAGCTTATAAGGCGCCTTGCGGAACAGGCAAGTCGACTTATTTTAAAAACGACACTTTATTTATAAATCTTTTTAGTTCACTACAAAGTCGTCTCAGTGCTTTAAACTGACATGACAATTAAACCATGTAGCATTTAAGGAGTATAAAAGCCGGTATTAGGTCGCCGTTAAATTCAGAGAGAATGTAACAGAATAGAATAGATTATATATACCCAAAGTATGGGTTATAGGCTAATCTTCAGAATAACAGAATACGTTCAGAAATGGAGACCTTATGAGTTTATAACTACTACGTCCTCGTTGCACCCAACGAAAGTATAAAGACTCTTAAGCCACAGCTCCACTTTCACGTCTTGAGCGTTGGCTTTTATTTAGGAAATAGGTTCGTGCTGGTAGTGACTAGTTGCTTAATATATCACTGGCCGGAAGTCACTCGTAAAAGTGAAAAAACACGATGCACACGAGCGATCTATGCACTTACGACTGACCGACAGACAGCACGGTTTTTCTAAAAGTTTTTATTGTATGTAATTCAAGTTCATAGTATGGGTGTGACATTTTCGAAAGTTAAGTATATGAATGGTCCTTTTTTTTCCTAGTACAAGTATATGAATGGGGTGTGTTTTCAAAATCCTGTCCGCTCACCATTACCAAATGGCCCTTAGTTCCCCACCCCCACACGAGGCTTCAACTCAGGGTTTGTACATACATACAGTAATCATATACATTCTAGCACATGTGCTTGATCTACATTGGTTTTATTTTGTGTGTTAGCAAACGGTTGTTCGTCCGAAGTTTGTCCTGCTACACACATATTAAATATAGATAAGTCAACTTAAAAATAAGTAAACATAAAAAACCTAAGTCGACTTACCCTATCTTGATGTCATTACAAAGCAATAATCACAAAAAAGCAACGAGTTTATGTCAACATAGTAAGTAACACTTCGTTGTAAAAATATCAATGAACTGGGAGTCATTGTAAAGCAGTTTCTGGGCTAGTTAATGAAAATCGAGATATTTTTTATCATAACGAAAACAAACCAAATATGTCGCCTTACACTAGTATGTAAACATAAAATACATCGACTTAGTAAGTAGGATCTCGCATCTCGATGGCAGCTACATGCCACCATAAAAACCAGAAGGCCTAGGTCTTTGACATTTGGTATGAAGCTCCATCTAGTGGACCTCTACATAGATTGTTCAAATTGTAGCCCTTGGGCCAAAAACGACCCCGCCACGGGGCCTACTATATTTACAGAGGCCCATATAGGGAAAACCTTAAAAAATCTCTTGTCTGAAAACAGAAGGCCCAGGTCTTTGATATTTGGTATGAAACTTCATCTAATGGGTGGACCTATACCACGTTTGTTCAAATTATAGCCTTGGGCCAATAATGCCCCTATGCCTGGACCCACTGGTTTTATATAGGTTTACATGGGGAAAAACCTTTAAAAAAACCTTCTTGTCTGAAACCAGAAGGCACAGGTCTTTGATATTGGTATGAATTTGCTTCATCTAGTGGACCTCTACGAAGATTGTTCAAATTATAGTCCTGGGACCAAAAATGCCCCCGCGCTGGGGCCCACTAGTTTTCGAATGCTAATATAGCGAAAACCTTTAGAAATCTTCTTCTTTGAAACCAGAAGGACAAGGTCTTTGATATTTTGCATGAAGCTTCATCTAATGGACCTCTACCAAGATTGTTCGAATTATAGCCCTGGGGCGAAAAACGGTCCCGCCCAAGGTCCCACTGGTTTTATATAGGCTTATTAGGGAAAACACATAAAAATCTTCTCGTTTAAAAACAGAAGGCCCAGATTTTTTATATTTGGTATGAAGCTTCATCTAGTGAACCTCGACCAAGATTGTTCAAATTATAGCCCTTGGACCAAAAACGCCCCGGGCCGGGGCCCACTGGTTTTATATTGGCTTATATAGGGAAAATATATAAAAATCTTCTTGTCTGAAACCAGAAGGCCCAGGTCTTTGATATTAGCTGTGAAGCTTCATCTAGTGGACATCTACCTAGATTGTTCAATTTATAGCCCTGGGGCTAAAAATGCCCCCACGCCGGGGCCCACTGGTTTTATATAGGCTAACATGTATATGGGGAAACCTTTAAAAATCTTAACGTCTGAAATCAGAAAGCGTAGGTCTTTGATATTTGGTATGAAGCTTCATTTAGTGGACCTCTACCAAGATTGTTCAGATTATAGTCCTGGGGCCAAAACAAACCCTTTAAAAATATTATCGTCTGAAACCAGAAGGCCCAGGACTTTTATATTTTGAAGCTTCATCTAGTGGACCTCCACCAAGTTTGTTCAAATTATAAACCTGGGGCAAAAACGGTTTTATATAGGCTTATATAGGGAAAACATATGAAAATCTTCTTGTCTGAAACCAGAAGGACCATGTCTTAGATGTTTGGTATGAAGCTTCATCAAATGCACCTCTACCATGATCATTCAAATCATAGCATGGGGGGGGGGGGGGGGGGCGAAAAAATGTCCCCGCCCTTGGGCCCACTGGTTTTACGAAGACATATAGAGAATTTTTTTAAAACTCTTCTTGTCCGAAACCAGAAGGCCCATGCCTTTGATAATTGATGTTGAGCTTCATTCAGTGGAACTCTTCTTAGATTGTTAAAATTTTAAACGTGGGTTCAAAAATTGCACCGCCCTTGGACCTACCTGTTCAACTCTTAGCTCAGGTGAGCGATATAGGGCCATCATGGACCTCTTGTTTAAGTATTGCAGGACAGACGTTATCGTTTTAACAACGTTTTGAACTAGCCGCCATGCCCTTTTCGTTTAACGGTCGCATCTGAAGAGGTGATATGGAGTTGCGGGGCGTTTTAGTCACGATTTGCCGTAGGAAATGCAAGAATGACGACCATGTATATTTATTTCATTGCAATAACATTTGTCTGGTCCCTCGAAGATATTCATACAGCTTCTTTGGAATCCTGCAAATGTTATTCTTGAAAAACTATGGATGACCCCTTTAGTTGTTCAAATGGGGCTTGAATATATTGGAAGGTGGCTAATGAGGCCTACTTTGTCTGGTCTAGAAAATATGACCACTCGATGTTTTAATTCCTTTGGGGAATTTCATTTTTTTTTCAGAGCATAAACCTTTACAGAAGACACACACATGTACTACGCCTGATAAAAATGGGCTGTTCGTTGTTACTGTTGTTCTTGTTTCTTTTAATTATTTTAAATTTTCGGGAAAAAATGTTAATACAGTCGAACTTCAATGGCTCGAACACCTTTGGGACCTCGAAAATCTGTTCGAGACAGGGGTAGTTCGAGCCACTGAGGGAGACTGCCAGGAGGTATACGATATACTTTTGGATATCTTTTCGGTGTTTTATAATGAAAATGTATGCTGTGCATACATTTGCAAGATAAAAAACAAAAATCTTCTAAATCATCCCACATTATTTCTTATGTCGAGAAATTTCCAAGGGACTCAAGAACGGGTTCGACTCAGCCATGGTAAACGAGCCATCGATGTTCGAGCCATCGAAATTCTACTGTATTTCGTAATCGTTACTAGCAAGTATTCAAGTTGAATAAATTAATATTGGCGTGTAACGACCAAGTCAATACCTTTTAGGTAATTTTTGAGCCGGTCAGTTTATTACGAAAGAGCATTAGGGCCAGGTATACTTTTTTCTTTTGATAGGTATCTCGAAATTTCGACTTACTATCTCGAAATTTCGACTTATTAACTCGAAATTTCGACTTACTATCTCGAAATTTCGACTTATTAACTCTAAATTTCGACTTATTAACTCGAAATTTCGACTTAGTATCTCGAAATTTCGACTTAGTAACTCGAAATTTCGACTTACTATCTCGAAATTTCGACTTGATAACTCGAAATTTCGACTTATTAAGTCGAAAATTCGACTTAAGTCCTATATACACAGTTAATGTTAAACACCCCCGTTTCATTATACCCCCACTTTGAAAACAAGTTTACATCAAGCAGATTATGCAAATTATGTGATAACATTGTGAAGAGACTATATATGGTCATTATCGGCTTACTTGTATCGTATAAACGCCAATGACCTTTCTCGGTGTATTTTTTCACATGTTCTTTCATTCTTCTTTCTCTCTAAAATGGCCAATGTTATTTTTATCAAATAGTTCTCAAGAACTATAAGACTAGATGCCCAAAACATATGTATCATGTAAGAGACAGAGGGTTTTCTGTCTCATCAGGACGTCGCGTATTCAATCCCGTTTCACGGCCCCCGCCCATCGGGGTTTGAAGAAATTGATGGGCTGCATGGTGCCTCAACGCAGAGCTGAAATCCGACCGTACACGAGTACTGGTAAACCGCTTAGAGGATCTTAGCCTGCCCAGGTAAAGCGGTGCGAGTCGGACCGTCCATGCTTATAAACCTTATTGGCTTCATTAGGCGACAGGGCTTGAGAAGTCATTTCATCTCAACTTCGGGTAAAAGTCCCACAAAAGTGGAAGCAACGTCTTCAAAATGACCTATGCAGTGTTGACGGGAACGTTAAACCTCAAATCAAACAAACAAATTCAGTCCCGTTTCAGTAAAATACAAGCGGGCTAAAAGTCATATCTGACAGTTTTATTTTTCGGTATCAAACTTTCTAATCCTGTGCTGTAAAACTCATAGATCAACGCACTGACAGCACTGGTGGGTCGCTTGTCTTCGAGTGTGAATTTGTACATGTTACGTTTTTCCTTTAAATTCCCAAATTCCTATACTATAAGCAAAACGTGTAGATCCTGATCAGACGCCACGCTTGGGTCGACTAATTATCAGTTGACTAAACGTTACTAATTACAGAAGCTTCGCGCCTTCTATTGATCTCGTGACTATCACTGACCATGTTCAAAATCCATGTACCAATTTTATAGCAGCGCTATAGTCTTTCCTTGTGACGTCAGTGCGCCATGAGAACATGGCCGGTGAACATGGACATTGCAAACAGTGTAGACCCTGATCAGACGCCGCAGAAGAGAGCTTCATTAAATAACCGGTACCTTCATGGTGTAGATGGTCAGCGATAGTAACGTGGACAATAGTAGGCGAGAAGCTTCTGTAGGTAGTTACTGTGGATCGAATGAAAAAAAAATCGACCCATAAGGTGGTAAACTATGCAACACGAACACCATGACTAACTTAACAAAGCAACAACCGGAGAGAAAATGTGGTATCAGAATACGTTGCGTGTTCAAGATGTATCATTTTAACAGAGCAGCAGATTCCAAGACCCTTCGTTTCATCCCATCGGTCAGACGTCGAAATTAATGGCTGGTCAGCTCTAGCCACGCGTGTGTGTGGTGGTGGGGGGAGGGGAGGGGGCGTGGTGGTGTTCAATGTTCTGTATTCGACGCCCAAGAATCTCCCAAATATGTTCCAGGGGATTCGAATCCGGGCTTCTAGCTAGCCAAGCCAATGTCTCAATTCCGTAACGGCGGGGTCTAGCACACAGGTCTAGTGGCAAATTTCTCAAAATGAGGCATGACTTCTGGCGCTAAACATGCAAAACTATCCAAACTCCATATTTAAACCGTAATAATGAAGTTGTGGAAAGTTTGTTCTGAGATCTGAGGTCTTCTTTCAACTCTGAGTTGACCATAACAAGATTCCTGTTAAGGCTAAACCCTATTATGAGTTGAATGCACATCGCAGATCACAGAGTCAGTTTCGAGTAAGTATGTCGAAATTTCGAGATACTAAGTCGAAATTTTGAGTTATTAAGTCGAAATTTCGAGATAGTAAGTCGAAATTTCGAGATACTAAGTCGAAATTTCGAGTTATTAAGTCGAAACTTCGAGATAGTAAGTCGAAATTTCGAGTAACTTAGTCGAAATTTCGAGATACTAAGTCGAAATTTCGAGTTTTTAAGTCGAAATTTCGAGATTTAAGTCGAAATTTCGAGATAGTAAGTCGAATTTTCGAGTTACTAAGTCGAAATTTCGAGTTACTAAGTCGAAATTTCGAGATAGTAAGTCGAATTTTCGAGTTACTAAGTCGAAATTTCGAGATACTAAGTCGAAATTTCGAGTTATTAAGTCGAAATTTCGAGTTATTAAGTCGAAATTTCGAGATACTAAGTCGAAATTTCGAGTTACTAAGTCGAAATTTCGAGATACTAAGTCGAAATTTCGAGTTAATAAGTCGAAATTTCGAGATACTTAGTCGAAATTTCGAGATACCTATCAAAAGAAATAAAAGTGTACCTGGCCCTAATGCTCCATCGTAGTTTATCTAGCCACATTTCTCCTACGTAAACGGTAATCCAGTACAGTGCACATTCTTTCACCAGAAACTTCCAGCCGGCCTCGGTAGCTCAGTCGGATGCGCATCTGACTGATGATCAGAAAGACGCGGGTCCGATACTTGCCGGGGTCGGCTACATTCTTTCCTAGAGATTTATCATGACATATTTTCTACAGTTATTCGTTCCCTTCTGCTGATTCAAGAAGGGCAGTTGTCAGGTTCTGGCGAAAGAATGTGCACTGTACTGGTTAACAGCTTTCGTATAAGCCTGTCCAGGAAAAGTGTTGATAGGTAAACTGGCCGGCTCAAAAATGATCTGAATAGTGTTGACTGGGCGGGCCTTTAACTCCAATACGAAACTTCCAACTGCCCTTCGTGAATCAGCAAAAGGGAGATAATCACCTTGGAAAAGATTTCATGATCAATCTCCAAGAAACATGTTGCCGACCCCGGCTTGTATCGAACCTGCGACCTCCTGATCATTAGTCAGCCGCACATCCGACTGAGCTACCGAGGCCGTTCACATGCCTAGGGGGCTAACACTTAACCATAAGGTCTCTGAAAACAAAATAACCTCTTCGTTATTGATATAAACACCCCGTTAACCCATATATGCCTAGCAGCCTTTTGCGGGGATATTTGCAAACACTGCAGGCCAAAATTTGGACACTGCAACACATGCCGCCTCATCTGTGTCTAAACTGTTTGCTGAAAGTACATACAATATTTGCAAAATTAACTGCTAAAACTGTTTGCTGAAAGTACATACAATATTTGCAAAATTTACTGCTAACAATACAAACCTGGCTCCCCTACAACTGGCCATGGACCGCTCCAATGGGTTAATGACACAAAGAAGTACATATTAAATCGACCCACACTGCTCACTTTTAACCCACTTTGTACTGAATGGAATCATCAACCTTATATCAGTATGAAACGAGTTCATTTCATAATTTAGGGATGTCTGGTTGTGGCTTTTCCAAATTTATCTGGAAAATGGCTGAACCTTTCGCCAATATGCAGTGTATGCCTTGCATGATTTGTTTGATCAAGAGTTGGCCCCTTGTTTTGTCATTGCACCGCTACAAACATGTTCTGAGTCAAAAGTAAATAGGCCTACACTTAATGAAAAGCTATAATGAAATGCTATTTATCATGTGATGTCGCGTCTGAGAGTGTAATAACGCCATGTAATATTTTCGATAATCAACTAGTGGATTAAATATGCAAATTAGCTAGGTACCTCCCGTAACGTTACATGTTTGACGTCCTTTACGATACACGGCGGAATATTGACATTCTTGTAAACAATCGTGAATAAAATGCGATTTAAATGTTATATGATAAATAGAATCTTGCATTCGTGCTCATGTATTATTGAATTTATTAAACTCGTTGAGAAAAAGAGATAAAATGCTCGGCAAAGCCTAGCATTTTATCCCTTTTCCTCAACTCGTTTAATAAATTCAATTATGCATGAACACTCGTGTAAGATCCTCTATATTTTAATATGGACAGGATTCGACTCGATATGAATTTACATCACGAAACGTTCCTTGATAGTGTCGTCTGAAATAAGTATCTTTAAAAAGCCTGGCCCATCAAGCTGATAATCCTGTTATCAATCGTTATCATATACCATATGATCCCCGCCAAGCGAATTTGTGTCTTCGAGCATTCCGTCATGACAAATTTTAACTGCGCATGCCCAGCTATTCAGAGGGGCCAGGGATATGGCTTTCTGTCTGAAGGTTCCTCTTGATTTACTGCTTGTATGAGCGAGCAGCGAAGGTTTTGGCGAGACTGCGCGGATGCGCAGGCTCGCCTGAACCTTCGCTGCTCGCATAGGCGATAAGTACCAAAATCGCTTGACGGGGCCCATACCATATACATATAATAGGCTAACTTAAATTATTTTGATCTGAAAATGCTTGTAAATTTGGTTCTACACAGTAAACAAAATGCGTGTCTTCACCGTATCAAAAGCATAACAAAATAATCGCATCAACACGGTTAACAGCAAAAATATGCCCTAATCTACACGGTTGCCATCAAAGCACTGAGAGTAGGTTGGGAAATAGTCCTGAACTGAGAAACGAACTGTTCGTTTAACCCTTAAAATCCAGTATTTTAGGCAAACACAGTATCCCTGATCAGACAGTTATGTGGCGTCTGATTAGGTATACACTCTTTGCCAATGCCCAAGTGCAAGGGCACAGTCCAGAATTTTCTTTTTACGCAGGGCTTTGACGTCTTAGGCAGGCGACTATCGACGCTATAAACTAGATTTTGTTTCGGGATGGTCAGTGATAGTCACGCGGATAATAGCAAGCTTTATAATGTACAGTAGACTGTGGGTACTTGTTAAAACGCTTCATTATAAGAAAAGTATTTAGTACAATTTTTATCTGAAAAGAAAATTATGGTAGCATTTTCCGTCAGAGTTTTCCAAATTATTTACTTGTCATGCACTTGTTAATGTGTATAATTATTTCCTTTCTGGATACACGTATATTCAACCATCTTTCTGAATTTACAATATTTCATTGATAATACTTAACCACATATGGAACACAATTTGTGCTGGAAAAGTTATAACATGTATAGCATTTTATCCAGCTTCTGATCAGAACCTACAATGATTGTCATAGTTTCAACTCTCTCTCTCTCTTCTCCCCGCTCAGTCCCACCACCGCATCCCAGCTCATGAAATTAAATAACAGTGATCAGAAACACAGCCCCTTCATCGATAGGCCTATGTTAAAATAAAGATTAATTCTACTGCAGGCCCGCACACGGAGTTGGAAGGGATGCAATTGACCCCCACCACCCATCAATTCATTTTAGGAAAATTCTCAAACTCAGGCAGTTTTTCACGACGCGTCAACCCTCTTTGTCGGTCATAAGGCCAAAAAAAAAATAGGTGTGTTTCAGGTTTCCCGACCCTACCTAAGTTTTAGGCCCGACCCTAAATTTTTTATTGCCAAAAAAAAAAAAAAATCGCGGGGCGAAACGACTCGGAACTACGCGAGCGGTTGCGTGCGGTTTATTTGTTCTAATTCGGTCAGTTTCCGAGCGTTTCGGTGTTTACTACTACTATTTCCGCAGAAATGCTCTATACAGTGTATAAACAAAATAAAAAATTAAGATAAAAAAAAAAATTAAATCGACCTTCCCCACCTAAATTTTTTCAAGCTGAAACCTGAAACACACCTATTTTTTTTTTTTTGGCCTAAGCGTCAAGAGGTTATTGATCAAAAGCTATGAGAGACGGTGTGTCATGCTAAGAACCACACATCACACTCTTAGATATTTTGCTGGTACTTGCCACAATTGTATACCAGGTTGAAAAGACATTTCATGTGCAAGAAACCAGTACTTTGTGCATTGGAAATCTTGGATATTCATCAAGCGATCCTCAGTATCATTAGGTGAAGGTTGTCTCAAGAAACATTACATATACAGTAAAATTTCTATATTAAGACCACCTTTGGAACTGTTCAAAAGTGGTCTTTAAGACCACTTTTGAACAGTCCCAAGGGTGGTCCCTGGCCAAAAGACACTGTTTTCAGAAAATGCAAAGAAAGAGTAACTGCACCCTTCTAAATAAGCTTTTTTAACCAGAATTTGTCTTAATTTTAGGTGGTCTTAATAGTGGAAATTCACTGTACTTAATTCTGCAGATGTTGCCGCAATTTACTATGGGCTTACAAAAAATTTAATGTCATTTAAATCTGGTGCATTTTCTATTTGTTAACAATCTTGGCTTTTGGTCGTTTTCTGATGGCTATTTTTCATACTTTTTTTTTTTTTTTTTTGGGTTTGGGTTTTACGGCCCTTTCAAGATTATTTCACTCATATCGAGCCGATCGTTAATCGGAGGTGGGCGAAAACCGGAGTACCCGGAGAAAAACCACCTGACCTTCCGTTGCAGAACTTGGCGTCTCACACGTGGCCCGAGCGAGGCTCGAACCTACGGCGGTGAGAGACCTAATGACTAAGAGTCAGCGCTCTTATCCACTAGGCCACGGAGGCCCGTTATTTTTCATACTGTGGGCAAGAAAAATAATCAACAGCTAGTTTCGATGTCGACTGAGAAAGCCAAATCTTCGGGTCAACGGATAAAATTCGATAAAACCGCATTTCTTACCACCGGGTTTCAATTTTCGAGATGGGTGTTAGCGCTCTACATGTTTGGTATAGGGTTTATTTGTTACTATTTTTTTCCCGAGATTATGATTAATACTCTCAGCAATGGAAGCGACTTTTCGTCTTTACAACCATAGTGGAGACACAATCAGGGATAAATAAATTATGCTTTGGCTGCGATTCGAACCCACGAACAGATGCGGCAACGTCGCCTAGCACTGCAGTGGCCGACGTCCTTAACCACTGCGCAAAAGAGGCATCCCCAAAAACATATGCTCATATAGCGCATATAAGGTTATCCGGCACTGCAGTACACTCTGTATATAGGGGTTTATCAGTTACCCCCTGTATATTGCATTGTAACGTATTGACCTGATAAAGATATGCTATCTCAGGATAAGTGAGCTTTATCACGTCAACGTGACATTGCACTTTTATGAATGAACCGACTACTGGAAAATGACAAAAAATGTTATTGTAACTGGCTGGGAAAAATGGCAATATTACTTGAAAAGAAAAATGTCATAGGAAAACATGGTCAGCTGATACTAAATATATCGACCACCAGAATGCTTGGACGCACTGAGGACCATCAATAACTGACCGTAAATTGCTATTTTATGAGTGTACAAGGGGATAAACTGATAAATAGAATACCAGATTCGTGTCATTTGATATCAAGTTTATCAGGCTCGGCTTCGAGAACGCATGTAGAATCGCTCGGCAAGCCTCGCGATTCTACAAGCGTTCTCAAAGCCTTGCCTGATAAACTTGATATCAAAAGACACGAACCTGGTATTCTCTATTTATTTGTTACTATTTTGATTTTTTTTCGGGACTCCTAAATTGTATAAGAATCTTACTTGGATGTGTGGGGTTGGTTTAAAAAAATCCGAGTCGTACGAAACCCGGAAAGAGACATGATTTTTTTTTAATATGTTGTGCGAACAAGATATTAAGTTGTGCGAACAAGATATCATCTTGTGCGCACAAGATAATATGTTGTGCGCACAAGATTTTTTCTTGTGCAGACAACATATTTAATCTTGTGCGGACAACATATTATCTTTTGCGCACAAGATAATATCTTGTTCGCACAACTTAAAATCTTGTGTTGGACAAGATATAATTTTGTTCGCACAACATATTATCATGTTTGAACAGCATCGATCTTGGGAAGTTGTGCGTAAGATATTTTCTAGTGCGGACAAGATATTTTCTTGTTTGCACAATATATTACCTTGTGCACACAAGATATTATCTTGTGTGGACAAGATAATATCCTGTGCGCACAAGATAATGTCTTGTGCGCACAACATATTAAGTTGTGCGAACAAGATACAAGATCTATGTTGTGTGGACAAGATATCATCTTGTGCGGACAAGATAATATCTTGTTCGCACAACTTAATATCTTGTGCGCACATGATAATATGTTGTGCGAACAATATATTATGTTGTCCGTACAAGATAATTTCTTGTGCGCACAAGATATAATGTTGTGCGAACAAGATAATATCTTGTTGTCTGCACAAGATAATATCTTGTGCGCACAAGGTACCATGTTGTCCGACCAAGATCATATCTTTTGCGCACAAGATAATATGTTGTGCGAACAAGATAATATCTTGTGGTCTGCACAAGATAATATCTTGTGCGCACAAGATAATATGTTGTCCGAACAAGATAATATCTTGTCCGCACAACATATTAAAAAAAATAAAAAATGTCCCTTCCCGGGTTCGGTAGAGTCGAGTGCTGCTGGAGATTGATTTCTCTTTCCAGCCATCACACCCATGTGCAAACATATCATAGCTGAGCAATTTTTAACCCGTTGTATACTAGTGGACTCTTCCATTCCTATATGTTGGACAAGTCGATTTGTCATATAGGGGGAGGTGTGGTAGACCTATGTTTTCGTTTCAATTCTATTTTTGACGGAAAATTCGGTTAGCAAATAGTGCAGGCACTGATCAGACGCCGGGTTCTGCGGCGTCTGATCTGGGCCTGCGCTGTTTGCCAAGGTACCGGTACCCCTTAAGGGGGTTCCCAGATGCAATGGGTTAATAATACAGTCACTTCGGTTGCCGACGCCCGCCATTAGCGTAACATTACATGCAATGACGCCACCATCAACGACGGTGTACGTGATTCAACCAGACCTATTTACATGTAAAAAGTGCGCACCAAACACTGGAGAATTCTTGATTTTTTTCTAACCTTGGGTTGAACAACCTGATTAGGATAGGAATTTCTTCCACACCAGACAAAGAAATCCGTGATTTTACCATGGGATAGAAATTTATGTTCTGACCCTGGTGTTCCGACCCCAATCGAATATAATCGCGTGTTTGATAAATGTACTGGTTGATTACAACCTCATGCGCGGAGTCGTCATGCGTGACGTCACTAAACATTCCTGTTGTGTCATCCCAAAATGGCGGACGTCGGTAACCGAAGTGACAGCAGCATTAAAAATTCGCAATAGAAATGGAAGGTATGCAAGAAAAAGAATCCTAAATGGGTGTGAGGGGTGGATAGAAAAATCCGTCCCTCGGTATCACTGTCCGGCATCACTCGGCAAGCCTCGTGATGCCGGACAGTGTCCCTCGGGACGGATTTTTCAATCCACCCCTCACACCCATATAAGATTCTTATATTCTATCCAAGGGTAAAATCAAGAATTCTCATACCTCATGTACAAGAATAGCGTAGGCCTATTCCATTGTGTAAAGAGAAGTACCCATCTCGGAGAAACATGATTTAAATCAGATTTTCCTTGTTGCCGTAACAATATTTTTGATCCTACCACGCCACTGTATAGACACCCTTTTTCTACGCATGTGGCAGTTTGGTGCAATAGAAAGCCTCTAGCACCACATAACTCAGATCCTCGGCGAAAAAAAAAGAAAAAAAAATATCAAAAAATATGTTTATGCATATGGATTTTGCACTGTTCGTTTGTGGGTTTGTGCGTTTGTAAGTCCGCACTTTTTTGTGATGCGAACTACTTCCACATTTCTTCAACGATTGAGCTGAAACTTTGCGCATGCACTCCTTGTGAGGTGAAGGGATGCCAAACACAATTTTCACGTTGTTCCTATCATTTTCGAAGGAGTTACGACCCTTTCCTCAAATTGGCTCCCACGGGGGCATTGCTCACTTAAAGTGACAGATCTTTTTTTTTTTCTTCTTGGTTTTTTTTTTTTTTTTTGGCACCATGAGAGAACAAAACACATTTTTTATCAAGAATGTCCAATTGAACGTATTCACATAATTGCGTTTAAAAAACGGCGTCACGTAAAACAAGCCCTTGTAACCCCTAATGCCTTGTTTTGGTTGGGGAAAGCGAAATCTCGTTTACAGAATATGCAAACAGCGAAGACTCAGATCAGACGTCGCATCTCTAAGCTTTCGCTGTGTGCTATAGTAGTCGCAGATAAAATTGACTAAACTCCGTTCAGAAAATCTGAATCATCGATTTTTTTCGTTTCTTCCTTTTAATACTCATTTTAGCCCATACATCTCTGTGGGAAAGTTTTAGACCTGACCCTCCGCCGACTTCTCCAACAGGCCATATGCCTCTGCGACAGTCAGGGAAGGCTGTGATTATTTGGAGAAAATTGCAAAACAAAGAAATGAGACCACAGACTAAGTCCATTTGACGATGATTGCCAGGTAAAATAATAAATATTCAAATCCATGTGATGCACTTTATAAATAGATATGCAGTTACGACACACCTTACATTCGAATGGCTAGATAGAGGCTCACTAGGAACGGGCAGCCACTAGCGCAATGTGCTGTCAACAGTGGTCAAAAAGAAATATACCGATATCGGATGTGGTGTCACAGCTAATGATTTTCCATGAAGTGATCGTGCAAATAAAACATAGACGCCCTTGTAATTTACAAGAGCAGTCGCCACTTCTATATATGGTTTAAAAAGGTGTGTCGAACCTGTCAGAATGTCTTAGTCTGTGGAAGAAAATTGAGATTTTGCACTTTTCCCCAACTAATCACAGACTTTCCTGGCTATCGCAGAGACATACGACTTGCTGGAGAAATCGGCGGAGGGTGAGGGCTAAAACTTTCCCATAGTGATGTATGGGCTAAAATGAGTATTAAACGCGAGAATCGAAAAAATCGATGATTCAGATTTTCTGAACGGAGTTTAGGCGGAGCCATTCAGGTGTTTACAATATATATGTCAAATTCGCTGAGTTCATCAGAAGATTCGGTAGAGTGCCTTTCGCACGCTACATGTATCTACAAGCGGACGAAATGGCCATATACGCTACAGCTATGCTTGTGTTACAGTTGAATTCACACAATTGGGTGACTTGGTTTAACGTTTTGTTAATTGAATATTCCTAAGGGAGGTATAGTAGTCGCAGGTAAGATTGACTAGGCGGAGCTATTCAGGTGTTGTCAATATATGTCAAATTCGCTGAGTCCACCAGAAGATTCGGTAGAGTGCCTTTCGCATGCTTTCTACAAGCGGACCAAATGGCCATATACACCACAGCTTTGTTTGTGTTACAGTTGAATTCACACAATCGGGTGACTTGCTTTACCCTTTCATTAAATAGATCATTCCAAAGGAAGGTGCAAACGATAGCTCCGCCTAGTCAATTTTATCTGCGACTACAATACAAACAAAAGCTCCGCCTAGTCAATCTTATCTGCGACTACTATACATGGGTGCTCTTTAAATAAAAACTTATCGATGCCCTTTTGATCAAAACTTCTTTTTCTTTCTCCTAGTACTGCTACTCGCTCACATCTGAGCATTACGAGCAGAATTTCCTGGGAAGTAATCAGTCCTTTTTTAAGCAATGTGGATGAAGTGCCTTGCTCAAGGGCACAACACTTTGGTCAGCGTGAGGATCGAACCCGCAACCTCTCGATCACAAATCCGATACGCAACCACTGCACCAAAGCGCTGTAACAGAAAAGACTGTGATTTAATTACGATAACACATCCGTGTGATATTGTACATTTTTCAAACCCAAAAAAAAGCAATTTTTCTGATTAAAATTTGTAATATTTTTCTTATTTATACCCCAAACATAGGTTTTGGGTGCTCGTGAGAACCGCCTCATTGAGGCGGTTCTAACGAGTACCCACAACCTATGTTTTGGAGCAGAAATAAGGAAAATAATGTTTACCCCCGTAAACCCCATTTTTCTTTATATAAAGTGGGGTTTAGGGGGGTCTTTATTTCACTGACTTGTTCACGTGATGTGAATGTATGGTTTTGAAGGCCTTGCAGCAGTTAAGGGTAGAGGGGCTGTTGTTATTTCTTCTGTTTCTACACTTCCAGTCATTTTCCTCTTTCTCCTCTGTCCCTCACTTTTGTCTCATGTACTGTCTGTTCTAACTTTTCTCCCTTTCTCTGGGAGACAACACAAAATGACCCTCAAGGGATGATGTTTCGTTATAATCAAAAGAATCAACCAATTTTTACAACCGCGCACCCAGCAAGTTAGCAATACGCCATATCCCGTCGGTTCATTAAAGAGCAGATACGTCAAAAAACACTGACACGCTACACCAGAATAGGTGTATCAAGTGACAATAATGTCAAACTGACCGTAATCAATACTTAACATCACCATCCAATACCGGTTAACCCACAGGAGAGGGCGGAGCTAAGCGATTGTCAAAAATCTACTGCATGACGCCACGGGTCATGTAAAAAATCAATCACCAATTAGCGTATATGATTTCAGTAGAGAATGTTCGCAGTGAGAGGCTTGGCAAGCAATGGAGACTCAGATCAGGCGCCACAGAACGCGGCGTCTAATCGGGGTCTACACTGTTTACATAGAAAGTGGAATTTAGGGCTTTAACGAAAGTTTGGATCTCAGTCCGGGACTATTTTCCCAGCCTACACTCGGTGGCAGTCGGGGACGCTTCCCCTTTCCGCTGGTCGCCTTTGTCGTCCGCTCGCGCCCGGACTGCCGACGACTGTCCGGTCTGATGACATACATGTGCATACCTTTATCTATAATGGTTGAGTTTAGTCCTTTGCATCTCGTCTTGATTTAGTGTTGCTACGTCCTAGCGCTTATCATACAACAGCTTGTTGAGAACTGATATATAATTACTATTGCCTAATATTTTAAACCTCCATGAAAGAATTAACCCTTTGTTCTATATTTTGCTTTAACAAAACAACTTCTTTATACACAATGTATTTTTGACACAAATCCTTGTAATTTATCCTCCTTGTGCAATTCCAATGCATACAGAAATGGTCGGCCCCCGCCCATCGGGGCTTGAAGAAATAGATGGGCTGCATGAGGCTACCAAGCAGACAACACGAGTACTGACTGGTAAAGCGCTTAGAGGATCTAAGCCTGCCCATACAAAGCGATGCGAGGCAGCCCGACCATACTTATAAACCCTATTGGTTCCATTGGGTGACAGGGCTTGAGATGTCATTTCATCTCAATGACGGGTTAAAATCCCACAAAATTGGAAGCAACGTCTCCAAAATACAGTGTTGAAGGGGACGTTAAACCTCAAATCAAGCAAACAAACAGAAATGGGCACAACAGGAGGCTCAGTTATAAAGTGGCAATTCCTGATCTTTGTTTTACTTCTACTTAGTGTATATTTAACCCATAACAACCCCTACTTTTGCAAACAGAGATGAGGTCCTACACTGTTTGCCATGCAGCTTGTGAAATTTTAATGTTTGACACTCGGCAATGGCTGTGGCTAAATGTATATATTCAGCAGGATAAGGGTTAAGACTTATTTGTTTTTCTGGGTTTCTTCTCTTTTTTCCCGCCTATTTTTTGTTCAGTTGTGAGGAAGGTTTCAAAATTTAAAAGGGTGGGCCCATAAAATCACGAAAAAACACGCAAAAATCCACCCAAATATTTTACTAACCGTCGAGTCGAACAAATATATTTTTTCAGACTTTCAGTGGAATGCATACACCTTCAGGGAAGGCAACTATTTCAAGCGTATTTTAGTCTCCCATGTCAATAAGGGTCAAATCTTAAAGGAAAGAATTTGCTCCTAAGGAGCAAATTCTTTCCTTTAAGAGTAGACCCCTTTTTCGTGGGACAAAGCTTATAGAAAAGCAAACAGGAAGTTCCGAAAGTTGTCCCCTTTTGAAAAATGTGAAAAATCTGCCAAGCATTCCCGTCAGATTTCATGTGACCAATAACAGCCTTTAATTGACCAATATTTCTGCTTTTCTGTAAGATTGTTTGTTTACTTGATTTGAGGTTTAACATCCCCATTAACATTATTTAGGTCATTTTGGAGACATTACTTCTAGTTTTGTGTGAAATTTTACCCGACATTTAGATAAAATGACATTTCAATCCTTGCCGCCCAGTTAAACCGATATGGTTTATATGCTCGGATGGTCCGACTCGCCAGGGCAGGCTTTGTGAGTTTATGGCTAAAGTTAACAGACATCTGAAGCGTTGCATGTCCGACTCGCCGGGGGAGGCTTTGGGAGTTTATGGCTAAAGTTTACAGACATCTGAAGCGTTGCATGCTGTGCCAGTATTATAGGCTGTTGTGTCAGGCAGCACCATGAACATGTGTCTCATAAGGATCCGAAAGACTTTGGGGCTTGAATCATATGTAATTCGGGTCATTTCTCCGGTCATTCGCAATGGCGAACTTCCACATAAAAATTGTTTATTTTCGAATCAATTTTTAAAGTTCAAACTAATGCATCTGATAAAATAAACTTCAGTTATGATTAGTTTGTTTATTCTTTTTTTAAAGTTTAATAGCCAAAAATTGATTTTATTTTGCCAGTTTAACGCATTTTGTTATTTGTTGATGGTATGGATAATGGTGTTAGATAGGGAATCGCAATATCGACGATTCTGTTTTTTTTTTTTTTTATCATAATATAGGTAATGATCGCTTTCTTTAATTATGCCCCGACATTTTCTCAACAATCAAATTACCGATAATCCAAGTGTGTGTACAAAAATCCGGGAAGCAAAACATTCAGTAAGTGTTAATCAGCCACATGCTTGATTTGTCACAGCACACCCGAGTGTCCCAATATGGACCTGTCATTTTTTTCCGCAGTCGCGATTGGCAATACACACCAGCCTACAGACCTTTGATCAATTGAGCACTCCTGTCATTTACAAAGACGAACGCGACAGGAGAAAAAATACTGGCCACGACTGGAAACTTTACGCAAAATCTGGCGTAAAAATACGCCGGATTCGGCATTTCCCATCATTGATGCTCAATAAAGTTCTGTTCCCAACACTGTGATTATAAGTAAGCCTGCACATCTTCATAGTCTCGAAGTTGATACGAACCATAAAAACAAACCTTTTTAATTTTAACCCCTACCACTCAACGTTGGAACTTCCTCCTGTTTCTGTGAATAGCCCCGCCCATCATGGCTTGCAGAAATAGACTGAGCTGCATGATGTTTCCACGTAGAGCTGACCGAACACGAGTACTGGTAAACAGCTTAGAGGTTCTGAGCCTGCCTAGGAAATGTGTTGCAAGTCAGACCGTTCATCTATACAAACCCTATAGGTTTCATTGGGCGACAGGGCTTGAGATGTCATTTCATCTCAATGTCTGGTAAAAGTCCCACGAAATTGGAAGTGACGTCTCCAAAATGACCTGTACAGTGTTGCGGCCCCCGCCCATCGGGGCTTGAAGAAAAACATGGGCTGCATGATGCTTTGATAGTCAGCAATGGGTGTGGCTAAATTAATTTATTCAGCAGGATAAGGGTTAAGTCTCCAAAACGAGACATTGGTTTTTCTGGGTTTCTTCTCTTTTTTCCGCCCAATTTTTGTCCCGATAAGTTCTCAGTAACCACTAGACAGATATGAAAATGAAGTTGTGCAGGACGATTTCAAAATTTAAAAGTGTGGACCAAACAGGGGAGGGGGGGGGGGGGGGGCTCGCAAAAATCAGTAACCATCGAGTCGAGCAATTAAGTGACAAATATTTTTTTATTTATTTATTTTCTGATTTTTTTTTTTTCATTTATTTATTTTCTTTTCTTAAAGGAAAGAATTTGCTCCTCTCCAATTCATTTTTTCTACTATTTCTATCTAAAATGTATATCGGTCGAATCAACATTGGAGCGTTTTCAATTCTAGTGTGATCGGTCATTGCCGATCCAGGTTTGCAGGATGAAAACATACACAGTAATCATGTAATAACGAACGGGCCTCCGTGGCCTAATGGATAAGAACGCTGACTCTTAGTCATCAGGTCTCTCACCGCCGTGGGTTCGAGCCTCGCTCGGGTCACGTGTGAGATGCCAAGTTCTGCAACGGAAGGTCAGGTGGTTTTTCTCCGGGTACTCCGGTTTTCGCCCACCTATGATTAACGATCGGCTCGATATGAGTGAAATAATCTTGAAAGGGTCGTAAAACCCAAACCAAAAAAAAAAAATGTAGTAACGAATAGATCTTTAACCTGCACAGAATGGGCCTCCCTGCACGTGCAAGGGGTCCCCAGTTAACGTCCCGATGCGGAGGACGATGCACTTTGCAGCATTCACCTGGAGCATGTTCGGACACCGCAGTTTTATTACCGCTGCCGGGAATCAAACTGGGGGCCTCTAGCATCACATGCAGGTGCACTATACCATTGAGATACCACGCTTGATTCAATGTCGAGTGCCGGCTCGGCCACTTTCATACATGTATATACAGGGGTTCATCCATTGTTCTTTTTTGTTTCTGCTACAGCCTCGAGGTTTTAACGAGTATCCACAGTCTGTTTTGAGGAGAATATTTGATTTGATTTGAGGTTTAACGTCCCCGTCAACACTGTAAAGGTCATTTTGGAGACGTTGCTTCCAATTTTGTGGGACTTTTACCCGACATTGAGATGAAATGACATCTCAAGCCCTGTCGCCCAATGAAACCAATAGGGTTTATCAGCATGGACGGTCTGCCTCTCACCGCGGTTCCTGGACAGGCTTAGATCCTCTAAGCTGTTTACCAGTACTAGTGTGCGGGCCGAATTCAGCTATGCGTGCCAGCATCATGCAGCTCATATATTTCTTCAAGCCCCTATGGGCGGGGGCCACAATTTGAGGAGAATATATATTCGCTTGTGGGTACTGCTGGTTAGAACCGCCTCGAGGTTTTGTTTGTTTTGTTTGATTTGAGGTTTAACGTCCCCGTCAATACTGTATAGGTCATTTTGGAGACGTTGCTTCCAATTTTGTGGGACTTTTACCCAACATTGAGATGAAATGACATCTCAAGCCCTGTCGCCATCTAGAGGTTTTAACGAGTATCCACAATCTTTGTTTTGAGCAGACTATAGATTGTGGGTACTGCTGGTAAGAACCGCTTCGAGGTTTTAACGAGTATCTACAATCTTCTTTTGAGCAGTATTAAAATCGATTGTAACATTAACTGACAGCGCTATTGTCCCGCCCACGCTTAAAACGTCCAAAGACGGTTGTCAATCATCTCAAATACCGGTCCAGAAGCACGTGATGGAAAGTTCAAAACGGTGCAATAAAGCTTTCGGCACGTATTTGATATTCGTCTCAAACAACATCAAAAGTACGTCTGGATGAGGACCGATTGCTAACTTGCCGATTGCGTTGTTGTATGTTTTTGTTTGTTTGTTTATTTGTATTGGAGTTTAACGACCCAGTCAACACTATTTAGGCCATTTTTGAGCCGGTCAGGTTACCTAGCAACACTTTCCTGTGCCAGCTTATACGTAAGCGGTTAACCAGTACAGTGCACATTCTTTCGCCAGAAACTGACAACTGCCCTTCTTGAATCAGCGGAAGGGAGAGAATACCCGTAGAAAAGATTTCATGATCAATCTCCACGAAAGACTGTTGCCGTCCCCGGCAGGTATCGAACCCGCGTCCTCCTGATCACCACTCAGAAGCGCATCCGACTGAGCTACCGTGGCCGGCTCAATATGTACATGTATGTATGTCTAGAAGCCTCCAAGGTTATGCCTTGTAAACCAAGGGTCGCAGGATTGATCCCGGGCTTCGCCAGACTTTCGGATGAGTCTTTAAACCGAGATCCCGTCTCCGTATGACCTTAGCTGTTCGTGAGACGTACGCACTCACTCACATGTTTGTCTAAAGATAAAGTTTCGCTTGCCAGAGCGTCAGTACAAATATATCATGCGGAGTCTCCATCTTATGCATAGTCTCATTCTCTATCTTACACATATATACTTAGTCAAAAAAGTAACTATAACAACTTTCGGGTGAAACTCACTAGATATCCTGCAGCTATTGAGCTAAATTTGGCTGTAGACATTTAAATCGGACGTTTAGCTAGAGAATGCTCAAACTTGCATTTGTCCATACCTTTCTGCTCCAGAGTTGTCTTCCAAGATGTGCCTAGAAAGATTTTGGTAGAAAATGGACATTGCGCATGCGCAGAAAGTTCTTTTTTGTCTAAGATGGAAGACAATATTCTCTGAACATCGGATAATACTTTACTTTTACAATATCTCATAATCTCGCATTATAAGCGAGGTTTTAATTTGTGAAATTCTCAAATTATCTCCCTTGCAATTAAAAATATAGCAATTTTCGAACTGCTGTAATTTTTATTCATGTCAATCAATTTTTGCCATTTTTTCAAAAAACGCTTTGTGTCTACCATTGCTTTTAATCACGATGGTAAAAAATACAGAAAATTCATGTAGCAGTTAGCACTATCGATTGCGATTTTCTACGGAGTTCCCATTGAAAGCAGCATTTGCACACAACTTCTAAGAATTGGAGGTCAATATGTGATAGCCTGTTTCTCGTAGCTGATGCAACTAAAGTTCCAAATCTTTTGTGAATAGACGCAAATGGCATCTAAAGAAATGTCACATGTATCAAATTTTAGAAATGTAGGGTACAAGGAAATTTTTTTATGTTAAATCATAGCATGTTTTAATGATTTTCGCTGCGAAAATGACACAGTGACCCCTTGGGTGTTTAAAGCAATAGTCTACGATGATGTGTTTACGAAAACAAAAACGAATGGTGCTTTTGCACGGGAAAATGAGTCTTCTTATCAAAACATAACAAACTTTGTGTAGTTATTATCTATAGTAGCTATAGTAACAGAAGCAATTTTAGGTATAGGAACTTTTTTGACTGAGTATATAATGCACAGTCTTAAGCTCTGTATATAACGCATAGTTTCGTTACACTATGCACAGTCTCTGTATTATGCACAGTCTCGATCGCCCCCCCCCCCCCCGCCCATTTGGGCTTTAAGAAATATATTGGGCTGCATGATGCTTCCACGCAGAGCCGAAACCGAGCGCACATGAATACTGGTAAACTGCTTGGAGGCTGTAGACCTGTCCAGGAAAAGTGGTGCGAGTTGGCCCGGCCCGTCCATGCACTTAAACCCTATTGGTTTCATTGGGCGGCAGGGCTTGACATGTCATTTCATCTCAATGTCGGGTTAAAGTCCCACAAAATTGGAAGCCATTAGGAAAACACGCCTATATAATTTTGACCCTTGAACCCCATCTTTATATAGTAAAACTGGGGTTTACAGGGGGAACCTTATTTTTCATATCTGCTCTAAAATATAGACTGTGGGTACTCGTTAGAACCGCCTCGATGAGGCGGTTCTAACGAGTCCCAACAATCTATTTTAACAGAAATAAGAAAAATATCACAATTTTTCATCTTAAATTTTGTGTGTGTGTGTTTTTTTGTTGTTTTTTTTTTCGGCGGTAAAGTTTACAATGTAACTGTATGGGCGTCTACAAAATGACTAATACCGTGTTGGCGGGGACGTTAAACCTCAAACAAACAACCAACCAACCAACCAAACAAACAAAAGACAAAGTCTCAGTCTCTTTGGTTATAAACAGTCTCTCTGAAAGTGGTAGCCGATGGAATTATATTGAACAGTCTCTCTGAAAGTTGTAGCCGATGGAATTATATTGAACAGTCTCTCTGAAAGTGGTAGCCGATGGAATTATATTGAACAGTCTCTCTGTAAGTGGTAGCCGATGGAATTATATACAACAGTCTCTTTGTAAGTGGTAGCCGATGGAATTATATTGAACAGTCTCTCTGAAAGTGGTAGCCCATGGAATTATATTAAACGGTCTCTCTGAAAGTGGTAGCCGATGGAATTATATTAAACAGTCTCTCTGAGGAATTATATTAAACAGTCTCTCTGAAAGTGTTAGCCGATGGAATTATATTCAACAGTCTCTCTGAAAGTTGTAGCCGATGGAATTATATTAAACAGTCTCTCTGTAAGTGGTAGCCGATGGAATTATATTGAACAGTCTCTTTGTAAGTGGTAGCCGATGGAATTATATTGAACAGTCTCTCTGAAAGTGGCAGCCGATGGAATTATATTGAACAGATACTCTGAAAGTGGTAGCCGATGGAATTATATTGAACAGTCTCTCTGAAAGTGGTAGCCGATGGAATTATATTAAACAGTCTCTTTGTAAGTGGTAGCCGATGGAATTATATTAAACAGTCTCTCTGAAAGTGGTAGCCGATGGAATTATATTAAACAGTCTCTCTGAAAGTGGTAGCCGATGGATTTATATTAAACAGTCTCTCTGAAAATGGTAGCCGATGGAATTATATTGAACAGTCTCTCTGAAAGTGGTAGCCGATGGAATTATATTAAACAGTCTCTCTGAAAGTGGTAGCCGATGGAATTATATTAAACAGTCTCTCTGAAAGTGGTAGCCGATGGATTTATATTAAACAGTCTCTCTGAAAATGGTAGCCGATGGAATTATATTGAACAGTCTCTCTGAAAGTGGTAGCCGATGGAATTATATTAAACAGTCTCTCTGAAAGTGGTAGCCGATGGAATTATATTAAACAGTCTCTCTGAAAGAGGTAGCCGATAGAATTATATTAAACAGTCTCTCTGAAAGTGGTAGCTGATGGAATTATATTAAACAATCTCTCTGAAAGTGGTAGCCGATGGAATTATATTAAACAGTCTCTTTGAGGAATTATATTAAACAGTCTCTCTGAAAGTGGTAGCCGATGGTATTATATTAAACAGTCTCTCTGAAAGTGTTAGCCGATGGAATTATATTAAACAGTCTCTCTGAGGAATTATATTAAACAGTCTCTCTGAAAGTGGTAGCCGATGGAATTATATGCAACAGTCTCTTTGTAAGTGGTAGCCGATGGAATTATATTGAACAGTCTCTCTGAAAGTGGTAGCCCATGGAATTATATTAAACGGTCTCTCTGAAAGTGGTAGCCGATGGAATTATATTAAACAGTCTCTCTGAGGAATTATATTAAACAGTCTCTCTGAAAGTGTTAGCCGATGGAATTATATTAAACAGTCTCTCTGAAAGTGTTAGCCGATGGAATTATATTAAACAGTCTCTCTGAAAGTGTTAGCCGATGGAATTATATTAAACGGTCTCTCTGAAAGTGGTAGCCGATGGAATTATATTAAACAGTCTCTCTGAGGAATAATATTAAACAGTCTCTCTGAAAGTGTTAGCCGATGGAATTATATTAAACAGTCTCTCTGAAAGTGTTAGCGGATGGAATTATATTAAACAGTCTCTCTGAAAGTGTTAGCCGATGGAATTATATTAAACAGTCTCTCTGAAAGTGGTAGCCGATGGAATTATATTAAACAGTCTCTCTGAAAGTGGTAGCCGATGGAATTATATTAAACAATCTCTCTGAGGAATTATATTAAACAGTCTCTCTGAAAGTGGTAGCCGATGGAATTATATTAAACAGTCTCTCTGAAAGTGTTAGCCGATGGAATTATATTAAACAGTCTCTCTGAAAGTGTTAGCCGATGGAATTATATTAAACAGTCTCTCTGAAAGTGGTAGCCGATGGAATTATATTAAACAGTCTCTCTGAAAGTGGTAGCCGATGGAATTATATTAAACAGTCTCTCTGAAAGTGGTAGCCGATGGAATTATATTCCCAGTCCTCCTCAGCTTCCAGTGCCGTCACAGACGACAGGTAGCACTCCTGCAGACTCTCAAAATAGTCAATCGAACGGCAGACGAAATCGGCATCATAGCAACGCTGCTTACATTCCGAGAAAGAAACTTCTTCGAAAACGGCGTCGTTGTGACCACGAATCACCCTTTGCCCAACCGACTGAAATGTTTTCGCGTATTTCTCGCATGATGTTGTACATTCCTGCTCATGCGCATTGTAGCTGTAACCCGGCTCACACTGACATCTCCCGCGACGGCATTCACTCTTTTCAACAGCACACCCATCATTTCCTTCGGAGCACGAGGTTCCAACACCGCCATACATTATAACACCTTCAACATCCATGTTTCGTTGTGCGGACTCATTCACAGCTAGAAGCCTGTTTTCAAATTCTGACACGCTTTTCGATATCTCAACTTTTGTACTATCTATCAGATCTTTCGCTTCTGACACCTTCCTGTTCATATGTCGAATTGCTTCTTCAGACCTACTTGTAAGGTCAATATCCTTCCTCTTCTCTTTCATCAGGTATGTTTTGAGAGCATTCACCGTACCTTCCATGTCTGTTAGCCGCTCTTCAAAATTGTCGTAAGCGGCCAGTTTATCGTGAAGTTTTGTTTCAAGATTATCCATCTGTTCAAATACGTTCGTCTGGCCCTTGAGCTGCTCTACATCTTCTTTCAGCTTTTCTATTTTGGGAACATTTCTATAATGTCCATAAACTTGTACAATTCCAAAGCACAACAGAAGTGGTATTAAAACCATAATTAAGAACTTGAAAGTCATAGATTAAAAAAAACCTATGACATGTACACTACCAAACTGAATGTAAGCTTTTACAATAAACGCAAAAGTTTTGCATTTTTTGTCATATCAGGCCTTGGAGTCGGATGTTCTTAAGTATAGTACTTGAATAACCACCATACTAACCCATTTTAATTCGCCTGAAGGGGAATCGGAACCCCTTCAGGGGAGGCAACTCCTGCAAAAGTGTTTTATCTCCCATGTCAATAGGGGTCAACTCTTAAAGGAAAGAATTTGCTCCATAGGAGCAAATTCTTTCCTTTAAGAGTTGACCCCTTTTTCAGTGGGACAGGGCTAATAGAAAAGGGAACAGGAAATCCCGAAATTTGTCTCCCTTTGAAAAATGGCGGACAAATCTGCGAGGTATTCCAGTTCCCCTTAAACATTCAAAATTTATGGGTGTCAGGTTTACTTATATTCAGAAATTTATTCAGAAAATGGTTGAAGATTCTTGAATCAGGGAATGCCCAGGTCAGACGCCGCATAATGCCTGCATTGTTTGTCAATGGCGTATTTTTGGGTTGCCAGTATAAAGCGGATTAGAGTGAAGATCAACAAAAGAAAATCAAAGCGCCAAAGGCACTGAAATGACAGATTCTATGAGAAAATCAAAACACTGTGAAAACTTACAGACAACCTTTCTAAAAAATCTTAAAATTTAGAAAAGTACATGTAGTTCTGCAAATTCCATTGTATGATATGTTTGCAGATGTCTATACACCGGTGGTATCATGAAATGCCATTCGATGTTTCAAATTTTGGAAAGAAACTATTTACGTTTTTCAAAACCAAACATTAAAATTCAAGTTTTAACAATACTACTGGCAATTAGTAACATTTTTGTCTGGTCGGTTGTGGATACCTCCCCCCAAAAGATACTCTATTTTTCACAAAGAGATCGGAGGATAAAGGCTGGTCAGTCCAGTACATGAATTCCATTGGCGTGAAGACATTTTTGAGTAAGAACACCACTATAAACACGCGCGTAATCCTGCTGGATTAGATATCCCGGATTCTGAGCGTAAACAAATAAATGGAACCACGTGAGGCCGACGCACTTGATTGATGTAACGTCTCGCTGTTCAGTTAACGTCTCAGTCTTGAATGTTCTTAATGTCGCTAGCTACAATAGCTCGACATACCATTTCGCTTATTCCATCCGATATGTCATGCTCCATTACGCACGCGTCGCCTCGGCATACCTTACACCTATGTGTCGAAACATCCCGAAACGACAATCGGCGTGATTCACGCTGAAGTGCGATGTGTCACTGAAACGCATATCACGCGAGTCGTTTAGACGCCAATATACACGTACGTATTTCATGCACCAGCGTTAGTGTTCCGTACTGTGTCGACGTCTTAATGTTGGTCACGACAGGGACGTCTAGCTCTCAAAAGTGCATCGCATAAGTGCGACGAACAGTGCCAGTGCTTATTAGTCGGTAGTTGAAACCCTTTGTTTATCTACAGGTACAGTGTAGCAGATGCCGGTGTAGCGTAAGATTATTGATCCCGTGAGATTCTTCAGTCGCACCGGAAGCGGCTGAAATCCCTCACGGAGGGGTGTGAGATAATTCAGCCGTGAGAAGTGTAATACGGTAACTCTATAAAAGACTTGGGTATCGAATCTCTCTTAGAATATTAAATGATAAATTATGCTGGCACATTAATTAAACTTTGATTTTATGCTGTAGAAGCCTATCTAAGGTAATTAGAAGCTGTGTTACTAGTGATTTTATAATATTATAATATTTATTTATTTATTTATTTATTTATTTATTTATTTATTTATAGACGACTCGCACCGCTTTTCCTGGTCAGGCTTAGATCCTGTGAGCCGTTTACCAGTACTCGGGTGTGGTCGGTTTCAGCTCTGCGTTGAAGCATCGTACAGCATTTGTTTCTTCAAGCCTGGCAGGATTGGGGGGGGGGGGGGGGGGGGGGGGGCAAGCTGACTTCTTACTTCTAACTTCTGCTTCGACGTTGTTTAGGTAAGTGAGTAAGTAGGTAGGTGATTTGTTGCTAGATAGGTAGGTAGGTGGGTGGATTGGCAGGTAGGTAATTTTGAGTTGGGGTTTAACGTCCCCGTCAATGCTATATAGGTCATTTGGAGACGATGTTCCGATTTCATTGAGATAAAAAGACATCTCAAGACCTGCCACCCAATGAAACGATATGGAGCGTGATAGCCCAGTGGTTAGTGCACTGGCCTCTGATGCTAGAGATCCCGGGTTCGATCACCGGCAGCGGCGATAAAATTTCGGTGTCCGAACACGCTCCATTGGTATCATTTGCAGGGTTGAATGTCATAAAGTGCACCGTCCTTCGGATTGGGGGCGTTAACTGGAGACCCCCCCCCCCCCTGTGCAGGGAGAACCATCTCCTGTGCAGGTTAAAGATCCCTACCGTAATTAGATGATTACTGTGTAGGCTTTCATCCTGCAAACCTGGAGTGTATGTAATGTACACCTGCGGTAATGGCCAAATATGACCGACGCAGTATCAGTAGAAAGAAAGAAGGAAAGAAAGAAACTAATAGGGTTTATATGCATTGACAGTCCGACTCGCATCACTTTGGGCGAGGGCTTAAGCGGTTTGCCAGTACTCATGTGCGTCGGGCATCATGCAGCCCATCATTTCTTCAAGTCCCGATGGGCGGGGTAGATTTAAGTAGGTAGGTAAGGAGATGTGTCTTGGTGGGTAGGTAGGTTTGATTTGAGGTTTAACGTCCTCGTTAATACTATATAGTTCATTTGGAGACGATACTTCCAATTTCGTGGAGACCCGACTTTGAGATGTAAAGACTTCTCAAGACCTGCCGCCCAATGAAACCAATAGGGTTTTTATGCATGGACGGTCCTACTCACATCACTTTGCCTGGGCAGTCTTGTGCTTTGTTTGTTTGTTTGATTTGGGGTTTAACGTCCCTGTCAAGACTGTAAAGGTCATTTTGGAGTCGTAGCTTCCAATTCTGTGGAACTTTTACCCGACATTTAGATGGAATGACATCTCAAGCCCTGTCGCCCAATGAAACCAATAGGGTTTATTGGTTCATATGGCATGCACGGGCTTAGATCCTCTATGCGGTTTACCAGTACTACTGTGCGACCGGGTTCAGCTCTGTGTGGAAGCATCATGCAGCCTATATATTTCTTCAAGCCCCTATGGGCGGGGGCTAAGGGCAGGCTTAAGCGGTTTACCAGTACTTAGGTGGTAAGGAATCATGCAGCCCATCTAGTTCTTCAAGTCCAGATGGGCGGGGTAGATTTAGCCGGGTAGGCAGGTAAGGGGAGGGGGTGTTAATGGGAAGGTAGGTTTTGTTTGATTTGAGGTTTAACGTCCCCATCAACACTGTAAAGGTCATTTTGGAGACGTTGCTTCCAATTTTGTGTGACTTTTACCCGACATTGAGATGAAATGACATCTCAAGCCCTGCCGCCCAATGAGACCGATAGAGTTTATAAGCATGGACGAGCCGACTCGCACCGCTTTTCTTGGTCAGGCTTACTGGATCCTCTATGTTGTTTACCAGTACTCATGCGCGGGTCAGTTTCAGCTCTGCGTGGAAGCATCATGCAGCCCATATATTTCTTCAAGCCCCGATGGGCGGGGGCCTAAGGGAAGGTAGGTAGATGTTTGTTTGGTTGTTTGTTTGTCTTGAGGTTTAAAGTTCCCGTCAACACTGTGAAAATGGGTTTGGAGACATTGCGACCAATTGCGACCAATTTGTTGGATTTTTACCCGACATTGAGATCCAATAACATCTCAAGCCCTGTGTGGCTCCCGCCCATAGGGGCTTGAAGAAATATATGGGCTGCATGATGCTTTCACGCAGAGCTGAATCCGGCCCGCACACTAGTACTGGTAAACCGCTTGGAGGATCTAAGCCTGTCCAGGAACCGCGGTGCGAGGCGGACCGTCAATGCTAATAAACCATATTGGTTTCATTTGGCGACAGGGCTTGAGATGTTATTTCATTTCAATGTCGGGTAAAAGTCCCACAAAATTGAAAGCAACGTCTCCAAAATGACCTTTACAGTGTTGACGGGGACGTTAAACCACAAATCTATCTATCTATCTCAAGCCCTGTTGCCCAATGAAACCAATAGGGTTTATTAGCATGGACGGTCCGCCTCGCACCACGGTTCCTGGACAGGCTTAAATCCTCAAAGCGGTTTACCAGTACTAGTGTGCGGTACGGAATCAACTCTGCGTGGAAACATCATGCAGCCCAAATATTTCTTCAAGCCCCTATGGGCGACCATATATTTCTACAAGCCTCTATGGGCGGGGGCTAAGGGCAGCCTTATGCGGTTTACCAGTAATCAGGTGGTAAGGAATCATGCAGTCCATCTAGTTCTTCAAGTCCAGATGGGCGGGGTAGATTTAGATAAACAGGTAAGGTGCGGGGAGGTGTTGGTGGGAAGGTAGGTTTTGTTTGATTTTAGGTTTAACGCCCCCGTCAACACTGTAAAGGTCATTTTGGAGACGTTGCTTCCAATTTTGTGTGACTTTTACCCGACATTGAGATGTAATGATATCTCAAGCACTGCCGCCAGATGAGACCGATAAAATCGATTCACGCCCCGCCCCCAACCCCCAGTTGAATTCGTTTCACTTACCGTTCCAAGGCGGTTCTTCTGTCACATTCCTACCTACACCTTCCTAACTACCTGCATTTACCCTACCTACATACCTACATGCCTGCCTAACTACCATGATATCCATCTATTGCTTCAAGCCCCGGTGGGCGGGGTCGGACTGCATATCTACCTACCTACGTACATACCGACTTAGTCGCCCTCGCCCATCGGGGTTTGGATAAATAGATGGGCTGCATGGTGCTTCCACGCAGGGCTGAAACTGACCACACATGAGTACTGGTAAACCGGTTAGAAGGACTAAGCCTGCCCAGGCAAAGTGGCATGAGTCAATCCGTCCAAAGCCTTTTGGTTTCATTGGGCGGCAGGGCTGAAGCTGTCATTTCATCTCAATGTCGGGTAAAAGTCCACCAAAATTGGATGCATTGACTCCAAAATGACATAAATAGTGTTGACGGGGTCATTAATCCCAATGCAAACAAAAACATACCAATTAGTAACATTCCTACCTACCTATACTATCGATATACGTACGTAATACCTACTTACCTACATTGCTGCCTGCCTACCTACCAACCTTCCTACCTACCTACCAACCATCAAAAAAAAAAAAAAAACAATATACGATCCTACCTACGATCTTCCTATAGATCTACCTACATACCCATCGTTATCAGCCCAAACTTACCATTCCTACCTCATCACGCAAACACGCCTATATAATTTTGATCCCCTTAAACCCCACTTTTAGATATTGAAACTGCGGTGTAGATATTAAAACTGGGGTTTACATGGATATTTATAATTTGTCTTATTTCTGCTCAAAAACATAGATTGTGGGTACTCGTTAGAACCGACTCGCCGATGCGGTTCTAACGAGTACCCACAATGTACATGTATGTTTTGTGCAGAACTATGAAAATATCAGGATTTTTATTTGAAAAATTTCGTTTTTAGTGGTAAAAATTTGCCTGTTTTCGTAATATACCTACCTACATGCATATCTCCACTCTACCTACCTGTCGCCCCCGCCCATCGGGGCTTGAAGAAATATATGGGCTGCATGATGCTTCCGCGCAGAGCTGAAACCGACCGCACTCGAGTACAGGTAAAGCGCGTAGAGGCTCTTAGCCTACCCAGGGAAAGCGGTCGGAGTCGGACCATTCATGCTTATAAACCCTATTTGTTTCATCGGGCGACAGGGCTTGAGATGTCATTTCATCTCATTGTCGGGCCAAAGTCACACAAAAATGAAAGCAACGTCTCCAAAATGACCTGTACCTTGATGAGGGGGACGTTAAACCTCAAATCAAACAAACAAACAAAACTGATCTGTCTATCTAACTTCCTACTGACCTACAGCGTCGTTAGCCCCCGCCAATCGGGGCTTGCAGAAATAGATGGGCTGCATGATGCTTCCACGCAGAGCTGAATCCGACCGCACACGAGCACTGGTAACCAGCTTAGTGGATCTAAGCCTGCCCAGGTAAAGCGGTGCGAGTCGGAACGTCCATGCTTTTAAACCGTATTGGTTTCATTGGGCAACAGGGCTTGAGATGTCATTTCGGTAAAAGTCCGACAAAATTGTAAGCAACGTCTCCAAAACGACCTATATAGTGTTGACGGGGACGTTAAACCTTAAATCAAACAAACGAAACCTACAGCGTCGAAGGAAGAAGTTAAAGGTAAGCGTACCTAACTACCTACACATCCAGCCACGCACCCACCAGACCATTCACCTTACCTATATACCTACCTACCTGCCTACTTCGAGCCCCGGTGGGTCGGATTGATAGGAAGCACTTGGTTCGGTTATTTCTACTGTTTTTTTTTTTTTTTTTTTTTTTCAAGTTTAAGTTTTGTATTGTATTGTATTGTATTGTATTGTATTGTATTGTACAGTGTGTGTGTGTGTGTGTGTGTGTGTGTGTTGTTGTTGTTGTTGTTGTTTTCTTTTATTGAAACGGTTAAGAGAAAACCTGTTTGGTTGACATTAGGCATTAATACCCCATATAAGCAGAAAGGTGTGAAAATTATTCACTGTGTTTTGATAAGCATGGGGACAACAGGAAATGTGAAACCATAAATCACACATGTTAATCACCTTGGTATATAGCTAAAATTTAAATTTCATGAAACCCGGTCTCCGGACGTTAGCCCCCCAGGACGTTTGCCCCCCAATGACTTAATCTAAAAATGGACATTTGCCCCCCAGTTGAAAATGCGACCCGGACATTTGCCCCCCAGAGCTTATTTTTGGTATGGACATCTGCCCCCCAGTGCTTATTTTACAGGTGGACAATTGCCCCCCACTGCTTATTTCAGAAAGGGACATTTGCCCCCCAACCTGGCTAGACAAGGAAATTCATTACACAGACCTGTATATAGCTACATAATTTACATGACAACGTTTTGGTTAAAGTTTTACAGCCCATTCAAGAACATTTCAATTTCTTCAAGAATTAACCATCAGTGTATCCAGTGTAAAAAACACTTGAGTATAGGTGTCTGACACTGGACCCTCAGTGAGGCACAAACTCCATATATGGTTTTGTAGCTGACTTGCTTAACCCTTATCCTGCTGAATAAATTAAGCATCTCCAATTGTTGACTATTAACCATAACATTCTTGGTATATTTTTGTTAACTTAACAAATTGCATGACAAACAGTATAGATCCCCACCAGATATAGCATCTGATCGAGATCCATACTGCTTTCTAACATAGGGGTTGTCCATAACAGCAGGTTATTATGGGATTCATATTTATATAGATGGAGTAATTTATTGCTTAACATTTTGTATTTCTGATGATAATAAACTGATAAATACATTGTTTTCCGCCTTTGTGTTAGCCCTGGTCTATCTGGGGGGCAAATGTCCCTTTCTGAAATAAGCAGTGGGGGGGGGGGGGGGGGGGCAAATGTCCACTTGTAAAATAAGCACTGGGGGGCAGATGTCCATACCAAAAATAAGCTCTGGGGGGGGGGGGGGCAAATGTCCGGGTCACATTTTCAACTGGGGGGGGGGGCAAATGTCCATTTTTAGATTTAATTCATTGGGGGGCAAATGTCCTGGGGGGCAAATGTCCTGGAATCATGAAACCCATGTTTAACAGGATTGAATATCCTTTGGAAGCTAGGAATACACCGTAGAACTGAAAAGGTAAGAGTGTACATGTTTAAACTCAGCCTCGGACTATGATTAATATTATCATTATTATTTACTATAATTGTTATTATTATTGTTATTTTATTATTATTATTATTATTATTATTATTATTATTATTATTGTAGAAGGGCACTTATATTGCGTTCAGGCTTATTTAGGCAGATTAATAATTTTAAAATCTCTAAAGAACTTGCTTTTAAAAGAATTAATTGCATAAACACGCCTATCAGAAATAATTACCATCAAATTTTTAGATAAAATATTCTGATATTTTTCATATTTCCACTGGAAAACATAGATTGTAGGTACTCGTTAGAATCGCCTCGCCGAGACGGTTCTAACGAGTACCTATAATCTATGTTTTCCAGCGGAAATATGAAAATAATATACATCTCTGTAAACCCCAGTTTTACTGTATAAAAGTGGGGTTTAATGGGGTTTAGATTATAGGCGTTTTTCGTAATAATTTCAAGAAAATGCATGTATCCGCATATATTTTGTTCTCGTTCAACACATGATACCTATTTATGGCATATTTAATACGGGTACCTTTCGAAAGTAAATTAATTAATTAATTAATTAATAAATAAAGCTTGTTATAAATAGTGTTCTATTTAAAGTTCGTAATATTAGCATTTTAAATATAGGCTCAAGATGAAAGGGGCAGGGGCTAACAGGAAATGGATGACATTTCTCACGGCCTTCTTGCGCATGCGCAGATATACCTTGGTATTAACTTTCTCATGGGTTTAAAGATCTCACGCTACACCGGCGGAAATCTGCTTCGCATATGCGTCTGTCGGATGAATTGATCTTGACGTACTGACGTCGGTCTTCCGCTACGCCGACGTCCACTAGCGTCTTCTGTTGATAGTAAGATGTCGCTCCAACAGACAAATAGATCACACACATGTGGCAGCCAAAATCAGAGTCAACGCCATCCGCTTTCCGACCAGCTTCTAACTGTCCATTAGGAGCCTCCGTGGTGTAGTGGTTATGCTACTCGCCTTGTAAACCAGGGATCGCAGGATCGATCCCAGACTTCTCCAGACTTTCGGATGTGTCTTTAAACCGTGGTATCGTCTCCGTATGACCTTAGCTGTTGGTGGGACGTAAAACTCAAACACTCACTCACTCCCTCTAACTGTCCAGGGTTTAATGAAAAATGTTGCAATACGTTCTCACTTGATGCTTTTTGAGAACAAAATACAATTTCTTCTTTTCTAGGCACGAACTTACATCACACATCAAAAGTTTGATCCTGAACATGTGGTTTCTATCAGTGCTGGTGTGAAGGTGGTACACAGGATCGTTGACCCCCGCCCATAGGGGCTTAAAGAAATAGATGGGCTGCATGATGTTTCCACGCAGAGCTGAAACCGACCCGCGCACGAGTACTGGTAATCTGCTTAGAGGATCTAATCCTGCCCAGGCAAAGAGGTGCGAGTCGGACCGTCAATGCATATAAACCCTATTGGTTTTGATTGGGCGGCAGGGCTTGAGATGTCATTTCATCTCAGTGTCGGGTAAAAGTCCCACAAAATTGGAAGCAACGTCTCCAAAATGACCTATACAGTGTTGACGTGGACGTTAAACCTCAAATCAAACAATACAAAACACAGGATCGTGGCCGGACTGGTAACCATACGTCACGGTTGATTGATTTAACCTTTTTAGCTTAAGGGCATGGTGCCTAAGCGTGTTGTAATCATGCAATCGTTTGGTTTCAAATTCAAAGCACCGAAAGTGTTGGTGGGATTTAGGTCGGGGTAAAAGTCCTGGGCTGTTTAACTCTGAAATTCCAAACAAATAGTGAAGATTTTGATAAGAAGCGCGTTCGGCAGCGTCCGAACTGGGTCTACACTGTTTGCCAAGCTCACCCTATGATTCCTGGATGACCCTCTTCAGTCTTATGGAATACCCTGATCTCACTGCGGCTATTTTCTGCAAGAAAAAGGTTATTCTGAGAATTCAGTGATAATCACGTAGACGTTAGCTCTGAATCGCTTTTTTTATTAGTAACTTCGGGTCGAATGCCAAACAATCAACCCGAACATAGCCGGGTCGTTTGTCAGTCTTGGTTACATGTAAGTGTTATCTGTGCACTTGAAAAATGTTCGATCTGGCAAACAATGTAGACTAAGATCAAACGCCACAGAACACGGGGCTGATCTTGTTCTACATTTTCTGCATCAGTTACTAAACTTCCGTTAAGTTTAAACGGATCAGTCCAAATCCTCGTTCATGACCAGCCTGCATTTAGAGACAATCGGCATGAGTGTTGTCAGTGCTTTGATTTATTCACTGCCTTGAGTTTCTGGAGTGTACTCTTCCATCACTGAAGTTGGGCTCGTCCATTCTGCTAAATATGGCACCTAGAATTATATCACAGGACCTACACTGTTTGCATAGGTATCTGTACCATATTCCAGGGTTGAAAGGGACAGCCTTTCTCGCAAAGTCTGATATACACCTAGTTGTAACTGACCCAGACTTGACCTCGAATGTCGGAAAACCCATTACTATTCTGGTCTGCAGCTGACCGGCTGGTCTTTAAGGATTAAATGTTGACAGCACTGTTAGAAAACAGTGTAAAACCTGAGCAGACGTCTAAGCAGATGCCACATTGATCTAGGTATACAGCCTCGCATGATGCAGCTGATTCATATGAAGTGCTGAATATATTCCCTGAAAGGTAAGCTAAAATCGTCAAGTCGTCTGCTTCAAAAGTTTGTATTGCGATTATAGGATGTACAATTTTGATAACTGCGCCTAACCGGACTACATTTTTGTGCGGACTCATATTTCTTTGGCGGTCAAAGCCGGAAGAAAGTCGTAAGAAAGCCGGAACTACTTTACAACACGCAGGATAGCTAGAGATGACAGATGGAATCTGTCATTAAATATAAAGTTGGCCTGCGAAGAGTCTGTTCTACCTGCGCATGCGCGAAATCTGTGCAAATCACGTGCCATCGTTGTATCCTTTGAAAACAGGGGAAGCAGTTGATCTGAATCTAAATAAACTTGAACTGTTAGCTATGTCCCGCTCAATTTAACCCATAAAATGCCAATCACAACAATTACCGTCTGCTTTGTTGTCTTCTGTTGTTGTTTTCAAAGTCAGTTTTGCAAACAGCGTGGACCAAGATCAGACTGCTCCTCTGGGTCCACAATTGTGTCTATATGCAAAAATGTTTTAAAAGATTTCGCAAGAAGTTACAGCAGACGACATTAACAGACGACATTTTCTGATGCAGTTTTTCATGGCATCCTTAGTTATAACTATTGTCAAGTCTCCTGAAGTAGTTTCTTCCTTCTTTGAATTGGGCCACGTCCAATTGAGTTAAGAGGGGGACTGTCGAAATCATTCACGTAATAGCAAACAGGACAGATCCTGATATAAGACGACCATTTATTTGGATCTTCGTTGTTTGCATAAGCAGGGGCGTATCCAGGAATTCAGAACAGGGAGATGTGTGTTCGACTTTTACTCTTTCACCCACGCACCCCACCCCAAGTCTTTGAAATAGACTATTAGGAAAGAACTACTATTTTTAAAAAAATCAAAGCACTGAGCGGACTGGTGGGTCGATTGTCTCTGAGTGGAGGTTGGGAAAATACTTAAACTGTTTTGTTTAATCCTTAAATTCCTGTACTGTAAGCAAACTGTGAAGACCCTGATCAGACGCTGCGTTTTTCGGCGTCTGACCCTTAAATTCCTGTACTGCGGCGTCTGACCTGGCACTAATTGTGGGTTTGTCCTTATAACTTTGGGTCGATTGATAACAATTGTCCCAAAAAAAATTGGCCAATAAGGTAGATCCTGTTATTAGCCGTCTGATCGGGGTCTAAACCGCTGGCATAAGCTTCTGTATAGATCTGCGGGGTTGAAAGGGTTTAATTTGGCTGACTTCTATTAAAATCTGTTATGAAAAATTTAAACAAGACAAGAGGGCCATGATGTTCCTATATCGCTAACCTGAGGTATAATGTTTACGAAGGTAATATTGAAATTTCTTTCCAGTAGACTGTTCTTAATGATTTCAAAGATACTAAGACTCACGTGAATTGGAGGATGTGTGGCATACACCTACGACACCGCATTAAGCGTCAATAAATGCGTCTTACCATAAGGCACAACGGTATACATTTACATGGTTTCAGGTTGGGATCTGAGCGGTGTCTAAGATATTGGCTTACATGTATGTGAATTTGTTTGTTTGATTTGAGGTTTAACTTCCCGTCAACACTGTAGAGGTCATTTTGGAGACGTCGCTTCCAGTTTTGTGGGACTTTTACCCGACATTCAGATGAAATGACTTCTCAAGCCCTGCCGCTCAATGAAACCAATAGGGTTTATAAGCATGGACAGGCCGGCTCGCACCACTTTGCCTGGGCAGGCTTAGATCCTCTAAGCGGTTTACCAGTACTCGTGTGCGGGTCGGTTTCAGCTCTGCGTGGAAGCATCATGCAGCCCATCTATTTCTTCAAGCCCCGATGGGCGGGGCCGTGACTTATATGAAATGAAGGGGGTGCAGCATTCCCCTCATGTCAATAAATGTGTCTTGTCATAAAGAACAATAATATAAAGTAAACTTCCTATATTAAGCCCACCTTTGGAACTGTTCAAAAGTGGTCTTTAAGACCACTTTTGAATAGTCCTAAAGGACCACTTTTGAACAGCATCACGAAAACACACCTATATAATTTTGACCCCCTTGAACCCCACTTTTATATAGTAAAACTGGGGTTTCCGGGGTTATACCTTATTTTTCTTATTTCTGCTCTAAAATATAGATTGTGGGTACTCTTTAGAACCGCCTCGATAAGGCGGTTCTAACGAGTGCCCACAATCTATATTTTGAGCAGAAATAAGAAAAATATCACAATTTTTCATCTTAAAATTTTCATTTTTTCGGCGATAAAGGTGGCAATGTTTTTGTATAGGCGTGTTTGCGTAATTTGTCCCAAAGGTGGACCCTGTATGCAGAAAAAAAAGAGAAAGAATAGCTGCAACCTATCAAATAAGCATTAAAAAGCAGAATTTGTCTTAATTTTGGGTGGTACGCATGAGAATCGAGCTTTATTTGGATTGAATGAATAAACTCGACCACATGAGCGTGATAGCCCAGTGGTTAGTGCACTTGCCTCTGATGCTAGAAGTCCGGGTTCGATCCCCGGCAGCGGCGATAAAATTTCGGTGTCCGAACACGCTCCATTGGCATCATTTGCAGGGATGAATGTCATAAAGTGCACCGTCCTTCGGATCGGGACGTTAACTGGAGGCGCCCTGTGCAGGGAGAACCATCCCCTGTGCAGGTTAAAGAACCCTACCGTAATTAAATGATTACTATGTAGGCTTTCATCCTGCAAAACCTGTAGTGTATGTAATGTACACCTGCGGTAATGGTCAAATGTGACCGACGCATTATCAGTAGAAAGAAAGAAATATTCTAAATTGAGCTGTCCTAACCGTATGTGTGTATGAATGGATTATTTGTTGCAATAATCCAACCTGAGTTGCTGTCATTGTTAATAATTACTGTATACTGGGACCCCTGATATTTAAAATGCACCTGCCCTAACTTATGTTGGAAGATTCAATTCTGCATTAATGGGTAATTGTCACCACACTCTAACCTGAGCTAAGAGATTTTCATGGGTAACTATTGAAATTTCACACAAAAAGACTGTCAATGACTTATGGAAAGTGAGGTGAGGCATACGCCTATGATACGGGCATCCTTGGCCTAGTGGATAAGAGCGTTGACTCTTAATCATTAGGTCTCTCACCGATCTGGTTCGAGCCTGGCTCGGGTCACATGTGAGACGCAAAATTCTGCAAAGGAAGATCATGTGGTTTTCTCCGTGTACCGCCGTTTTCGCCCCCCCCCCCCCCTTTGATTAACGATCGCTTCGATATAAAAGAAATAATCTTGAAAGGACCATAAAACAAAAAATACCCCTACGATACCTAAGTCAGTGTCAATAAATACAATACAGCGTGCATTTATATGGTTTCGGGTTGGGATGTGAGATATTGACTGATGTGAAATCAAGGAAGTGGAGCATTCTCCTCGTGTCAATAAACGGATCCATGACATTTCGTCTAAACCCATTTCGTCTATAGGACATTTCGTCTAAAAGACATTTCGTCAAATACGACATTTCGTCTAAATTTCGTCGCAATGTGTCTAAATTCGTTTAAAAATGTCTATTTTTTTTTTCGTCTAAATATTGTTCGTCTAAGTTTTGTTTACACATATAATGGTAATGAAAGACAGGTGATCTACGAAGGCTGATCTTTATTTTCCAATGACAATTTTCTATGGTTTCAAAGTTAATAGTTTAGGTTGTAGCCTTGTGGCAAAGACTTCCTACGCAATCACGAAAACATGTCTATATAATTTTGATCCACCTTGAATTCCACTTTTACATGTATATTGTTAAACTGGGGTTTACAGGGGAAAAGCCTATTTTTCCTATTTCTGCTCAAAATATAAAGTGTGGGTACTCGTTAGAACCGCCTCGATGAGTATTTTTAGCAGTAATAATAAAATATCACAATGTTTCATCTGTATTAGTATAGACAACAGAAAGATTGTCTAAAAATTGAAAAACAAAAAAACAAAAACAGAAAAAAAAAAAAATAATAATAATAATAAAATACAAAATAAAAAATAACAACGGTGCGACATTTCGTCTAAAACCCTTAATACTTTTTTCGACGAAATGTCGTACCAGACCGGTTTTTTAGACCAATTGTCGTATTAGACGAAGTGTCTATTCGACGAAATGGGTTTAGACGAAATGTCGTTCACCCTCAAAAAACGTGTCTTATCATAAGAAGCCACATACATATATTAAAGGCATGATCCTTCTGGTTTTTAAAGGTTTTCACTAATTTTCACCTTTGTGTTGCCATGGCAACCAGAGCTCTGCATGGAATAGAATTCTTTGAATAACTTTGAAAGAGATCCACCCAAGTATCATTTCTGTCAACTTTGGTTAAAATCCATTAAATGTTTACGAGATCTCGTTTTGTCTGAAGAAGCATTGGTACATAACCGCCGAAAAAAAAAAAAAAAAAAAAAAAAACGAAAAATGTTCAGATGAAACATTCTGATATTTTTCATATTTCTGATCAAAATATAGATTGTGGTTACTCGTTAGAACCGCCTCACTGAGGCATAGACATAGGTTGTACCGCCTTAATGGGGCGGTTTTAACGGGCATTCACCATATTTGCTGGCTCCCAGCTTGCACATTGTCAATATTGGAAAACAACAGGTAACCAGACCCCCCCCTGACCTTGAAAGGTCAGAGGGGTCTAGTTACCCGTTTTTCAGACACTGATAACCTGCAGACTAGGAACCAGTAGCTAATGCAAATAAGGTGAATGCACAAACTATGTTTTGAGTAAAAATAAGAGAACTATCACAATTTTCCATCAGAAATGAAAAAGAGCACTTATACTGTAATGCAATAATCCCTGGTGTAGATCTAGATTAGAATCTACATGTACACTACAGAATGACTGATCTGGTTCTACACTTTACCAAAGTCCTGCAATGGGAATCAAAACTTGAATACGGGTTTCTGGGTCATTTGTCATTATGCGCAGACGCAGCCTGAGTAGTTGTCACAAGTTAACTAAATTATATTTATGGTTGTTCATAAGAATTGCGTTCAATTTTGGATTGAGTGAATAAACCTAACCACACTAATATTATAAATTGACCTATCCTAACCGTATGTTGAAAGATTATATTTTGTGTGAACGGATTATTTGTGCCATAATCCAACCTGAGTTGCTGTCTTGTATTCTGAGATCCCTGATATATAAATGCACTTGTCCTAACTGTTAGTTGGAAGATTCAATTTTGCATTGATGGGTAATTCGTCACCACACACCAACCTGAACAGTTGTCACCGTTTATTCGGAATATAACCCTTAACATTTCAAATGGATCGGTCCTAACTGTTAACTGGAACATTCTACAGTCGAACTCCAATGGCTCGAACACCTTTGGGATCACAAAAATCTATCCAAGACTAGGGGTAGTTCGAGCCAGTGAGGGTTACTTCCAGGAGGTATAACTGGGATAATTTTGGAACTTCATTTCGGTGTTGTTTGGTATAAATGTATGCTGTGTGTACTCATTAGAATCGCCTCATTGAGGCGATTCTAATGAGTATACATTTGCACGAAAGAAAAGACGAAAATATCCTAAATATTCATTCACTACTTCTTCTGTAGAGACATTTCGAGAACAGGTTCGACTCAGCCATGGTAAACGCGCCATCGGTGTTCGAGCCATCGAAGTTCTACTGTAGTTTGCATAAATGCGTAATTTGTAACAACTCGTATACCAATTCACCATATTTGCATTATTTGCTGACTCCCAGCTTGCACATTGTCAATATTGGAAAAACAGGTAACCAGACTCCCCTGACCTTTTAAGGCGGCCTCTGGAACTCGATGAATTGTGACACGAGGGAAGTCGTCAGCATCGACGTGAAGGCCTGCTATCCGGCATCCTTCCAGGGCATGGGTGAAGCCAAACCCTATTTCGAGCGGTTCGGACACCCAACCCCCGGATGGTCCGTGTAGCCATCAATGGCGCTCTCCCAGAAGACATTGGCACAGGATTCGCCAAGATCCAAGAATGGGAGTTTGATGCTACCTGCCATCCTGTCATCCCTGCCTGGTTCGGGATGCATTTCGCCTCCGGAAGCGGCGGTTGGGCCCCGGCACAGCTTCTTGCCTTTCTCATAGAGTCTGGTTTGCTAAAGAGCCTCAAGGTTCGGGAAGCCATCATTGCCTATAAGAAGCAAACCGATGTGTGGCTCCCAGAAGACCGTGACCAAGGCTGCAGTGTTATCGGCAAGTTCACCCAGGGCCCAAAAACGGAGTTGGCGGTAAAAGACTGACACGAAGGCTTGTGACCGACCACGGAGAACTCGACTTCCTAGTGCGAGACACCCGCCAAAGTGGCATCCTGGTCGGAGCTACCGAAAGGTGCCCTCTAGGTTTATGATGGCTCCCAACCACCGTACGCTCACCTGAGGGCGAACATGCTGGCCTACGCCCAAATCAACCTAATTTCCATGCATTCAAGGTTTGAACCCGATGAGGCCGTCCGAGTTGCTACTGATTCTATGTCCGGAAAGCGGCGCTCTAAAGGTTATGAGCCTGGAAAATGAGGTTGTGGACCCAGCTTTTAGCCATGTATGAGACAATAGTCACATTTGATTGGATATAATTATGAAACTTATGAGAAATACTTAGCTGTTATTTTTTTTCTTGCAGGGTATTATATGTGCATTAAACACATAAAGGAAACAAAGTGATCTGTCTCCTGAATTATCTGTTGTGATAATAATTGTACATGTGGTATCTCTGAATTTCCAAGACTGAATTTTCACTTTGAGGCAGGGTTACCTCCCTTAGGCAGTTAGAATGCTTGCAATTGCCACATGACACCCTTGTTTTTTGTAAAATTTTGCAATTGGCAGTTTGTTTACCATTTTTGTGGGTAAGAAAATCAATTTGAAATGCAGATTTATCAGTTACAGGGTCAAATATTAACATGTAAGCTTATGGAAATGAAAATAGAAGACCATAACCTCTATAAACTAGAGGGGGTTGAGGCTTTCAAATCACATGAAATCCACTCAAAAGGAAAATGCCGCATCTGTTACACCCGCCACGACGAGGAGACACCGATGCCACCACGAGACGTGATTGCCACAGCTCAGTGGTGTGACAAGGGTGAACAACTGTACATGCCATTGTGGCAAGCGGTCTACGCCCCCGACCCTGAATATATAGCAAACATCAAAGACCTGCCCGATTCGTCCGCGCCACTTTATGACCTCTGACCCGACATCAGCTGAGCTACCTAAACGGCGGCGGGGACAGCGGCAAGACCACCCGAGCGATCGAGCTCTTCCGCGACAGACCCCCCCCCCTCGTCTTCACCCCGACCCATCGCCTGGCCAAAGAGATGCGGGCCAGGGGCGTCCAGGCCCAGACCTATCACAGCTTCTTCCGCTGGAGTGGCCAGACAGAATGGACACACGAAAGGATGTGGCAGAAGTTCATTCCCCGCGTGATAATCTGGGACGAGATCTGCACAGTGCTCCGCCCCACTCTGGAAACCTTCCTCGACTGGCTCGATGGTCGGGGCGTCCAGTTCATCTGCTTTGACAACCAGGGGCAGCCGCCCCTAATCGCCGGAGAAATACCGCACGACTGGCTGCAGCGGAGAGCCGATTACTATGAAGAAGTCCTGGCCGACAACAAGGCAAAAGAACCGGCTCTGAAAACTCTTAAAAGGGAGATCCGTCTCCAACCAGACCGAGTACATTGTCGGCTATGAGACAAGCGCTACCGGCCTGCCTTGGATGGGACAGATTCGTGGAAGCTTGGAAGCCGGGGGACTTGATCCTGACCGAGCCCAGATGCGGCTGTTCTAGAGTCATGAGAAGCATTTCCCTGACCTCCCCGTTCCTCTGCTATATCGTCCCAAGGATACTCGGCGGCAAAACATAATGGTCACCATCCCTGGGCCCTTGGTCGTCGACTAGACTGGAGAGCGAGGCCAGCAGGAGCTCGTTCTGAACGACGTTGTCGAGGTTTCCTTGCAAACCGCCCGTGAGGTCCTCGACGGCATATGGGGCCAGGACTGGGCTCTTGGCTACGCAATCACAGTCCACTCAAGCCAAGGTCTCACCGTCGCAGACCCCCAAAACGTCTGGATTATCGATAACTTCCTGCAGTGGTCCAATCTCGCATATTTGGCAGTGCCAAGGGTGGAGTACATGCACCAGCTCGAAAGGGTAGTCTGTCCCCCAGAGGAGGGTTCTGAGGGGGCACCCATACTCGCCGAGCAGCAGCTCCGCAAGGTTATTGCGAAGAAGCTTGTGGACCACAAGCGACAGGACCAAGCCAAGGGGCTCCGGTTTTACTTGAAGGTTGGTCAAATCCTTGAACTAAAGGAGGCACAGAACAATCGCTGTGCCGCGTGCGATATTGAGCTCCTATGGGCTTACCAACCAAAGGACACCCAGCAGTTCAGAGTTGACCGGTTAGATAACGCCGTGGGCCACGTCTGCGACAACTTCAGGCTGACATGCCTCGAGTGAAACCGAAAAAGAGGAGCGGCTGCGCTCAGCGCTTGAGAACCCCATCCGGAGGAAACTGAGTGTCGGGAGGCACAACAAGGAGTTCTTCGCGCACAAAACCGCGCTGAGGTCCATTCTGCAAGTAATACACCACGGGCTTGTCGGGCTTGGTCAGTGTGCACCCGAGCAGGTGCACATCGAGGGGCTATATGTGATCAGTCGCTCACCGGCGCCCCCCCCCCCCTTCAAGCTCGCCAGGTTGGTACAAATAGCGAACGCCGACACCGGAGGGTATTTTTGACTCCTCGAGACCAACAGAACGACCAGGAACTACAGAGGAGGACTTTGATGTCACTGATTGCACCCCTATGGCTTAGAGGGCTTTTGGGTGACCTCGCCATTAAAGGCTGCCACAACGGCAAGCAACCTTTTCATCCACTCTGTAGACCACTGATTAGGCTGCACCATCTCCTGAGCGTACTGGTGCCCAATTAGCCGCTCAGTCAAGGTAAGATTGAAGCGCTCAACAATGCCCTGGTCCCGATGGATGTCAACCCGACCGCGCCGAACCTGGATATAGTGCTTTGCCAACAGCTGGCTGACAGAGCCCATGAACTCACGGCCGGGGTCAACCTGGAGCAATTTGGGCCACTTCAACGGGCTCCGTTTGTAAATCTGAGCCAGGCTATCGGCGACCTCTGCCGCAGTCTTGTTGATCCCTGTAACGGCTGGCGACGTCAACAACCGCGAGAGCGTAGCGGAAGGTTTTCCGCCCAACTCGGTCGTGTGGCAGAAAGAACAGATCCGCCTGGTGTACTTCGTTTGGTGTGGCGATGTCGACGAAGAAGGTAGAACTGCCAAATAGCCTGTCTTTTGAGCCAGTCCTTAGTCCGTTGTTCACTCACCTTGGCTGCAGACGCCAGCTTCTCAATGGCAGCGAGCCCCTTCCAGTAGCCCTTGGGCTATAGTATATGGCAGAGAGCTTATTGTCGGTATTTTTAAGCTGATTAATCGATTACTTGACGAGTTTGTAGGTCACAAGGCCTGCCGCGGCCATCCCCAGGATGACGAAGGCAATCTCGCGGTCTTTCTGGTCGTCAGTCGGGTGGTAAAAGTCAGAGAGCAGGGCTCGGGCCCCAGGGGGTCAAGGTTATGCCCGGCGGCCTGCGCATACAGGCGCATCGCGTAATCGACGTCTTTGAAGGTTCGAACGGCGTGCCCCTGGCGGCGGAGTTCCTCAGTGATGAAATCAATACGCTTGGTCCATTTTCGAGACTATTCTGCCTGTGCAGCCTGTAACTGTTCGACTGCTTTATCGTGACACTTGCGCTCTTCGTCGACGCCAGAGCTCTTCAAAATGGAGAACAAGTAGTTCGATCCCGAGAACGCCAGGGCGTTCACCAGGGCACCGCCAACGAGCATAGCAATACTTACCATATTACCCTCACTTGGTGTCGATTACTTCATGATATCAGCAGGTATAATCCCCTGTTAAATTAGCATATCTTTGGTTGGCATGGCGAGAGCGACGTCAACTATGGCCATACCCACATCACGGGGTGTGAAGTTTAGCTTCGGGGGGGGGGGGTACCCCCCCCCCCCTCGCCATCTTGCAAAGCCGGGCGTATCCCACAGCGATGTTACATACGACTGCGCTATGGTAGAGCGCGTTGACAAGCATTTTAACATCAGTTGCCGGGGTTGTCATGGTTGTTGTTGCTGAAAGCATCACTCCATATAAAATGGATCTGGCCTGGTCTCTAATTGTTTCACGCCCCGGGGTTTATCCTGTTGCGCAGATAACTTCCTATTCGACTTGTCTTTTTGTTGTTGCTCTGGGTAACTTGTCGCCGCGATAAGCTCACATGTTGCAGAGCAACTACAGCAATACCACTCGCAAGACAAACCCCGATGATCCATGGGGTCCAGGCTCTTTGTCCTTCTGGCAGAATACCGTGATGTTCTTGTGGCTGCTTTGCAACATGTTGCTCTGCAACAACAACATCGTTAACGGCGCCATCGTTATTCTTGACATGATGTTTTTCTTTGGTTTCTTGAAGCTCCTTGAGCAGTCGTTCTTGCTTGGCCTTTCGAGCGGCGGCGCCGGCATGACCGTCTGCAACCTTTTTCGGGTCTTTAGGCTCCGTCACTCTTTGCGTTACTTGCTCCGCCAGTGGCTTTACAGTCACAACGTCCGCCAGCTGAGTTGCAGCGTCCGGCTGTTGATCCTTCCCAATCATCGTATGATGCATCGTATTCTCCGCCATCATTGTATGATGAATTGATGGGGGCAGCAATGTTCAAATCTGGCATGCTTCAGAGTGATTAACGTTGCGGTGAGCGGAGCTAACCACGTGCCATAGCGGTGATAGAGTTCGCTGGCAGCGCCTTGAAATGCGCTACCTAGAAACGGATCGCTTTCAAAATCGCGAATGAGCCCTTGTTGGTCCGGGATCGGGACGAACATCCCGACCAGTCCCGCATACAGCCCGAGAGTCGCGTTCGAAATCGTCTTTGACATGTCTGCCCCTAATCGGGCGGAGTAACCTGCGTAGAACCTCTCGACCTCAGAGTCACGCAGCTCCTCGACCTGGTCGACGGTCAAGGCCTTTCCGTGAGCCACAATTCCGTATTTCCTGGCCGACCCTCCTGCTACTGTTGTAGCGAGCCTTTCGCGGTATTCTTGCAACCTGTCATCTTTCCATGGCTCTGCTTGTTGCTCTGCTACTGGCTGCGCCAGTTGCGTGTCTGGCGCCGCCGGGTCGTCAAACATCTGGTCTATCAGCTCGTCACAGTCCATTTTTTGCAACAAGGTCGGACCTGTCTAAAATGGAGTCGTAGGCATGCGCACACATGCGCGGTAAACATCTGGATCACTCGAGAAAGGATCAAAAAGACAGCGAAAAGCAGCGCAACATGCAGACCAAGTACAGCAATTACGGCCGCTACTGAGCACATCGTTGTTGGCGTTGCTTCGCAACAGCTACGCAACTGCTTCGCAACGGCTAAGCAATATTAATCACGTAATAATTATATAATCAGCGGGTTGATCAGTCTTGAACAGAAGCTTAACGTGTTTTGTCTCGGCAAGCTGCTGCCGCACCAACTTCCGTCCTCGTGCGGGGATCACATCATTTTCACGCAGACAGTCTTCGAACGAGTCACGATCCTTGCAGTGGAACAAACAGACCGAGCGCGTCTGCTCGCACAAGTCTTCCAAGACGGAGTTGTACTTCTGCGTGAGGACCCAGACAGACTGCTCAGCGTGGCGGCCCGAGAACGCCATCTCTGACAGCATGTCTTTCTTCTTCGTCGAAGCCCTCTTAGCGCTGCACTCGTCTATGATGTACAGGGTCGGCTCGCCCTGGAACACCCGGTAAAACGCTCGCAAGTAATCGTGAAGGCGCTCACCGGGGTCTAGAACGTAAATCTCAGGGTCCGTCCAGATCCAGGGGCGCTGCTGATACGTCCTGTTGTACCGTATGGTTGGACACAGAACCACTACGTGCTAAAATAACCCCCGGTTGGGGCCTTCGAGCAGATCAAGGATAAAACGTTTTTTCCGCATCCCGTCTGCCCGCTGATTGTCGCCGAACGGGCCGTGCACGGTAGGAACTATTTTAATTGTTGCTCAATAAACCGCTGAGACGAACCGGCCATCTTCGATGTTAAACTGTGCATCCATGATGACGTGGAGGTAGATGTTCAATGCGCCTTCCGCCTCTGCTCTTTTCGTTATCTGGATGGTCACACTTTCGCCGGCATTCTCTATCCGCCTGTCGGAGCCATGGAGCCGGTCGTCGGCGCTTGTCCTGAGGTAAAGCCACAGCGCGTCCTTGCTAATGAGGTATTCTGTAAGGCTGACGTCGGCTAGGGCAAGGTCTTTTTCGACCGTTGCCACTTCAGGGTGTCGCTTGCTGCCGGCTGGGAAGAGCTTCCTCGCTTCATCAAACATCTGGTAAGAACGCATCCCTTGGCTGAAGAGTTTGTTTGGGATCCCCTCGATGGTGATCTCGACCTTGTCGATTTTCGGGTTAAAGAAGGCCTCAGTGTCGCGAGCGAAGGGCTGTTGCGCGGTTTCATCCTCAAAGAGCATCAGGATGCCCTTCAGGCTGCGGGCGGGCACGTTGAGATTGATATTCCAGAGGGTGTCGCTCTTGTCTTTGCCGATTTTGCGGTGCTGCAGTATCCGGTCATACAGAATCGAAATGCGGCTTCTGTTCTGGTTGTTGATCATTTGGGCCAGCTCTGGCAGGGTGACCATGCCATACTCAAAAAAGATGTTTCCAATTTCGAAAGAGGCACCTCTGCCTGTGGCCTGGATCACACGGCTGTAGTCGTTGAACGTGAGCTCATACTCGAGCCGATCGCCCAGCGCGCTCTGGTAGAATGGCATGTGGCTCTCGAGCAGCTCGAAGTTCAGTGGGATGTAGAAGCGATTGCCGAAAGCATCGGCGACGGCTTTGTCCGCTAGAACGGACTCGTCTTTGTCCCCAGCATTGATTCTGATCCTCGTCGTAATTCGTTCATTCGACTTATCAATGCCTTGGTACTGGCAATTTTTCCTCTCTGAAGCCGTCCTCCAGAGATCGCAGTAGCAGTGGTACACGTCACTGTCGTCGATGCTGAGGACCTCATTCTTCGAAATTTTAATGATGGTTTTTTTCACGAGGGCGCGACCTAGGTTCTGAACCAAGGTCCGATTTTCATCTTTGCTGTGCAGCGTGATCGTGAAGGCCAACCTCGCCGTCCCGGGGATATCACGTTGGCCGAGGTTGAGGAATCGAACCAGAAGCTGCTGGTTCGGACCGATCGTGCATGGGGTTGTTAGTTATCGTCACCGATTGCCTCACCCCTTTCACTCCAAGGGGTTCGCGGAGGCATCGGTAGGGGTCAAGTTTTCGTCCGTACTTGCTTGATGACATTGTGTCAACTTCGTTGACGCTCGACAAAGTCTGTTTTAAACATGCGCGACAACCTTCAAATGTACAAACATTATGGCTGACTTTGAAAACTCCACGTTCGAAGACTGGCCCGACCCTTATGATGACGCCGACAATGACACGTTCAACCTGCCAGATGCTGTTGTGGACCCACCACCAGACGTCGACCAAGGACTACGCGCGGCCGGGGACAATCTTCAGAACCTCCGAGGCGAGTTAAGACGGACAGCACTTTCTGACCAGAAGAGGCGCCTGGTCGAAACTTTCTACAAAGAAGTAAGCCGTGCCTATAAAGGGTTGCGCCTCGAAGGCAGTATCGACATTGACCAGTTTGGGATTGATGACGATGGTAAAACACTCTATTGGACCCCCGGCGACAAAAAGATTCCTGTCACTGCAACAAGGGGAGGATTCCAGTTTCTGGCTCTGTCCACACTGGCCTCGAAATATGGAACAGGCGGCATAAATGCAATTCGGCAATCACTGGGGCTCACTGACTAAATCGAATATGCCGCGTCTCCACAAAGAGGCTGTGGATACACTCCAAAAGGCAGAGGAAACCCTCCCAAAAATATTGAACCCGTCGAGATGACAGAGCTCTCCGGCGTAGCCGACGACGTTATTCAAACAACAGGAGATGTCGAGACGGCATTGAAGACAATTGATGATCAGCCTATCGACAGCGCAAAGGTCACCCAGGCCTAAAGAGAGCTTGCTGGGCTTGAAAAGGCTATGACTCAACCCGAGATGAGTTGGCGAACAACCTGGCTAAGCTGTCTAAGGTCGACGAGGGAAAATCCAAAGTTAAAAAACACTTGGCCAGGGATCGGCAGACTGGCGGAAACGGACGCCACCGAGATGCAGCAGGAGATTCGGGACCGGATCAGAAACCTCGAGAGTGAGCTTTCTGACATCGAAATCGAAAGAAAGCCGAGGCTCGAATCCCTCTCTGCGAACAGAGCGGCTCTCCGGTCCCAGATTAACAGAATCCGTGAGACATTCAGGCGGCTCCTTCATGAAGACACAACGGCGAGCAGGGAATTACCATCGTGAGCATCCTTACAGCGGTTGGGATGGCAATCTCGACCCTAGTGCTTGCGCTCACCGGCGGCGGGAGTGTACCGGCGCCGGCTCCCAAGCCACCCGGCAAGGACGGGGTCAAGGAGTAGGTAAAAAAGCCCCTACAGACCCTCGGGCGTTCCCTGACCAATTTGGCCGGCAAGGCCGCGGCTGCCCTGCCCGGCTCTTGAGCACGCTAGGGAAGGTTCGCAGATAATTTGTGGGCCTTGGTCATCGGCGTGGGGGCCCTTTTTCTTGTGGCTGCTCGGGACTGGTTATCTCGACCGCTCGACCAACCAAAGCGCCACTAGGCCGAGTACAATCCCTACGACTTTGAGAGCTGTTTTTTTTCTTCTTCATGGTCGAGACCGGATTTCCAGTCTGCTGGCGGAGCAACCGCGACAGACGTAGGCGACCCTTTGGGCGGTGGCCCTGTGAGTACTCGCGGAACGGTCCCGGCTGGTGAGGCAGTTTTCCCCTGGAATGTCCTTGAGCTGCCAGCACTGCTGGCGCTGATCGGTGCTCCCTTGTTTATTCCTGTGTTGTGGCCGATGACAGCTTCTGACCCCGCTATTTGGATTTGGTTATTATAACATTGGACATTACCGGGATGGAGTGCCATGTCGCTCGGCATCAAGTAGAGACCTCTCCCGCAGACGTAATCCAGTGGTGTGGATGCATATTGCAACCTCTTTTGATAGCGATCGATGCTGCTGGGTATATCGACGGGTGAGGCGATGGCGTCTTCGATATTCGCATTAAACTGCTTTTGGGCGTCGAACTCCGTCCCGACTTTGAGAATGTTGGAACGGGTCAGAGCTTGTGTCCCAAGATCGCCCAAACGTAAGTCCGAATCGAGTCGTTGAGGCGCTCGACACCCGCTTGCGTGAAACCTCCTGATTTATCGAGAATGAACATCGTCCACGCCTTTGAAATATTCCGTTTATGTCTGATTGAGTCCTTGGGGTGGAAGAACGGCCCCTGTGCTTGATGCTCCATCCTATATTTACCAGGTGACTCCATATAACTCCCATATGAGCCGAGCTCTTAACACCCATGGTCTAACTTCTGCCTCCAATCCGTAACAGGTGAAACGGCGAACTCCTCGCAAATCCGCTTGTGGGCCCTGGAGTCATACTGGTTATTGAACAATGAATTTGACTTATCCCCAGGGAGGGCGACTTATAGCTTCTCAAGCAGACGCCTCATCGTATTATAGACATGAAAGCAATACAGGCTTGCAAGAAGGGGCTCCTCTACTTAGAGATAGTCCTGGAATGAAACATCAGATCCGGCGGTTGCGCACCAAACAGCAAAGTTTAGCTGGCACTGCCACCAGCTGAAGGGGGAGTGCTGCCAGGTGTTCCACGCCTTGTTTGCCATATTGACGTCCCCGGTAAGCGGAGGGTTTTGATAATCGTCGTAGACGTCCGGGACCTTAGAAAGGAAGTGACTTCCCTTATCGTCGACCAGGCCGGCCGCGGCCATCGCCAGGTTGACTAAGGCAATCCCGCGGTCTTTCTGGTCGTCACTCGGGTGGTAAAACCCGGTAAGCGGAGGGTTTTGATAATCGTCGTAGACGTCCGGGTACTTAGAAAGGAAGTGGCTTCCCTTATCGTCGACCATTTTGACTAGGGGTGGGCGCCCATGCCGCTAACTCCTTATATTTGAAATGACCGCCTGCCTGATATTTTACCGAGCTATTAAACGTAAATGCCTTTGTATCAATGTTTGCACAGTATGTACATCACGCTCTCCAACATTCAAAACGGTGAACCGGTCGACCTTGCCAGAAACATTGGCGGGATGGAGGTTGCTCTTTGTGAGCTTACATATTACCACGGGTGGTTTAACATCAGCGCCTTGCAAAGGAATAACAGGGCCTTAGACACAAACGCGCACATCACGTGCGGATTGGTATTACAACGTCTGTGAGTTGAATGAAGAGGTGTTCCAGCCTTTGGGTACCGAACTCCATTTACATGCGCCAACTGGTCGCTTACGGCTGTCTACGAAGAAACAGCTGATCATGAGCGATCGGCTGGCCAAACTCCTCGGGTTTACTCGAAGCGAATTCGAACCCGGCCAAAATACATTGCAGGCGAACCACGCGGGCTTGCTGTCTATCGGGAGATCTTCGTGCACCTTGCTGAGATAAGCACTTCAGACAATCTACACAACGCTCGCCCCTCTACACTGCTTAGATCTGTCCCCGTCGAGAACGAAAAGTGTGGGGGTGGTCGGACAGAGACATTCCCTATCTTGCAGTACAAAAGGCTGGCATTAGATGCTAATCCATGGCTGACGCTGGCAGTGTTAGACGTTAACGGAATACGGTTAAACTTCAATTACATGTACGCGACACTACATATAAGAAATGGTTGACGCAAGCAGCCCCGGTGGGATCAGAAAATGCCCTGTGGTGGCTTTGGCTGATCTTGGTCATACTGAGTGGTTCGGTAAGGACGGAAAAGAAGATCAGTTGTATGCCTTCCAGCTCTCTGATGGGGTCTACAAAAGAAAAGAGGTTGCGCAAGCGGGGTCATTGAGATTCGGTGATCTCAGCGATGTAGATGTTTCACATGCCGTTCAAAAAAGCTTGGAGTGGGAACAAGTGGGTTGCCTTTGCGGACCCCAATCAACAAACTGGGTGGCTTATCGACATCAAGATAGCGTCTCCGTACGTCGTGACTGCAAAACAGCATAAATCAGAAAAGTATTAAATAGTGGCACTCGACTATGCTCGTATATCCACGGGACGAAAAACATTGTCGTTTCCGAAGATAACGTGCTAAAGACAAGCAGGGAATCCTGAAAATAGTCCCCGAATTCCCCCCAGCGGGACTCATTTGTATAGACTTGCCAACATCATCGATCCTCCATGATCTTATTCTCGGAGATAGACCTGACGACTTTGTTGATGTGTTACCCGGCTTCAAGCTCAAATGGGCACCAACGCATGCTAATAAGGAGGTTTGGGTTCACATAGTCACAAGGGTGGGTGGAAGGGGTTTGCTCCTGAAGTGCAGTTCACTCTTGAAAGAATCCAACACCAAGCTGAATACCGTCATTTGGATATACATAATATTTTTATAGGCCAGGTGTCTCTCAAAATGCTGCGATTTACGCCCGGTGGGCTCACAGCAGCCCAAGCTATAGTCATTATTAGCCAGTAGTCTATTTAAACCCACCCAGCTCGAGGAGTAGTACACGATGAGCCTCTACCCAGGACTTGAAACCGGAGATAATCACCGACTTCAGCATGTGGCCGAGGTCAGAGATTTACGCCTAATGAACTTACGCAATAAGTAATATTAAGTAATATTCATTTAGAGCGAAAGGTTAGATAATATAAGTACGATGACTCTCTATCCACCACTTGATACTGGAGACAAGCATTCTACAAGCGTTCTCGAAGCCTTGCCGGATAAACTTGATATCAAGAGAGACACTCACCTGGTATTCTCTATATACTTTCAAAGGATGTGATTCACAGGTTGAATTAACAACCAACAACAGGTATTTTTTGACAGTTTGTTTTTGTTGCCATACCATCACGTCAACAAGTCTGCGTAATGAACACCCTTGTAAACCCTACACTAAATATAGAGAATACCAGGTGAGTGTCTTTTGATATCAAGTTTATCAGGCAAGGCTTCGAGAACGCTTGTAGAATCGCGAGGCTTGCCGAGCGATTCTACATGCGTTCTTGAAGCCGAGCCTGATAAACTTTATATCAAATGACACGAATCTGGTATTCTATTTATCAGCTTATCACATTATACACTTACATTTTGCCATTTTTTTTCCAGCAGTCAAGTTCTAAGAAGTGCAATGCCACGTTGACCTGATAAAGCTCAATTGTCCTGAGATAGCATATGTTTATCAGGTCAATGTGCTACAATGCAATTAATATACGGAGTGACTGATAAAAAGAAAACTGGGGTTTACAATAAAAGATTGGGTACAACATAAATGTTATACGACAGACTGCATGCATGGTAGTTAAACCAATCACGGTTGACAACTTTGCTTCCCTCTTTCATTGCACGTCGGTAGATCAGGCCTCAGATTCTATGACGGTTCCAGCGTAAAGACTCCCTGGGAATTAGAGAGAATTTAATTTTATGTAATTGTCGTAGACCAAATTGGAATCTAGGCAGATCCGGAATCTGCCTGAACAAAGTATATGTTTAAATTGCGACGGAAGTAATGGCGAGGATTGTGGACGCGTAAAATCAAATTTAGCCCCCCCCCCCCCCCCACACACACACACACACACACACATCACACACACTGTGTGTCACTGAGCGTTCCAAAGCGGTTCTTCTGTCGCGGTTTATTTGTGTTATGGTTTGTTTTTGAGTGTGTGTATCGCTTGTACATGTAATTGGGGGAGGGGGGGGGAGGGGGGGGGGGGGGGATAGCCAATGGGCCATTTTGTGGGAAATTGACTGTCCTTTTGTTTTTCCGCTATTGTTTTTTTTTCCATTAGGGTCTAGTTATTTCATGTTTGTGTTTCTTTCCCTTTGTTGGTTTAATTGCATTAACTTCACTTCTATTTTACAAGCGTATACAATTTTGTCTTATTTCTGCTCTTAGTGAGTGTGTGAGTGTTTGAGTTTTACATCCCACCAACAGCTAAGGTCATACGGAGACGGGACATCGGTTTTAAGACTCATCCGAAAGTCTGGAGAAGCCCGGGATCGATCATACGACCTCTGGTTTACAAGGCGAGTAGCGTAACCACTACACCACGGAGGCTTCTTTCTGCTTTTAGACATAGGTTGTGGGCACAACCTATGTTTTGAGTAAAACTATCAAAAATTTCCATCAGAAATGAAAGTACTGAAAGTACGAGTCGTACTTAGGAAAGTTGATTTCTATGGTATATTTACCATGATCACAATGTTAGTTAACCCTTATCTTGCTGTTCACGACAACCCCTATCTTTGGAAACAGTGTAGATCCAGATCAGATGGCTTCTGAAGAAACCATCTGATCAGGATCTACACTGTTTGACATTCAGTTTATGGATTTGTAAGAATAAATTACATCAAGTAATCTGATTGGTTCAAAGTCAGAAATGGGCGTGGCTAGACTGAATATTCAGCAAGAGAAGGGTTAAGAAATAGATCAGCCCTGACAGTGATTTATTGAGTGATATATCTCTGTTGAAGGTCAGTTGCAAAGAAGCTCAAATCACGAGCGCGTAGCGTGAGTGATTATTCTACTTACAACTGATCGTCTAACAAAACTCAATCAGTCACGGAACTTGAGCTGATCTTTTTCGATTCTGACACACTAAAAGTCGGTGAAAATGCTATTTACAGTAGAACTTCAATGGCTCGAACACCGATGGCTCGTTTACCATGGATGTGTCGAACCTATTCTTGAGCCCCTAGCGAAATCCTCTACATAAGAAGTAGTGGGAGATACTTAAGGAGATTTTAGTCTTTTATCTTGCAAATGCATGCTGTGTGTACTCATTAGAATCGCCTCGATGAGGCGATTCTAATGAGTACACACAGCATACATATTCATTATAGAACACCGAAAAGATGTCTAAAAGTATCTCGTTATGTCTCCTGACAGTAACCTCAGTGGCTCGAACTACCCCTGTCTCGAACAGATTTTCGAGGTCCCAAAGGTGTTCGAGCCATTGAAGTTCGACTGTATTTAATTTCTACAGATTCTTCGTATATTTCGCCACTGTTGAAAGAAATCCCGCTAGTATTACTGGCTTTATCACACGCATTTACCTGTTTTCAAAACATAACTGATACAGGAAAATGACGTTACACCATCTAACGTCAAGATAACAATAAATGACGTCCTGAAACGGAATAAAAAGCGGCTCTTCGCGTCGCCCTCTTCCGCCCATTGATTCATCACTCAATATATAACTACTGTAGATGTGTCTGTTGGTCAAGATAACAATAAATGACGTCCTGAAACGGAATAAAAAAGCGGCCCTTCGCGTCGCCCTCTTCCGCCCAGGGATTTATCACTCAATATATAACTACTGTAGATGTGTCTGTTGGTTAAACAGGCGACCAGTGTAAGAATAGTAGATCAAGCAGTTCTGACAAGGTTCCGGAAGGTTGAAAAATGAGTTATACCCAATTCGACGAAAAAAAAAAAAAAAAAAAAAAAGAGAAGAAAGATAAACGTGTCTGGTCATTTTTCATGGTTGAATACCATAAATTTCAAAATCAGCTCAGGTGACATTCTGTGATTTCCCATCTACTAAAAATCTTAAAAACAAGTTCTTACAGCGGGCACATGACGTCAAACAACGTGGCATCAACGTCGCGTTGATACGACTCTACACAAACGTTGTGTAGCGTCTGGTAGTTGTCTTCACTATTTACTTAAAGTATGGAACGCGATTTGAAACTCCCAGCTTATAGAACATTTTTTTTTTTTTTTTTTTTTTTGTAATAAGAGCTCGCGAAAGCGGGTGAATTTCTGTGTTCGATGCCGGTCAGTAAAGGGTTGTTTAGTCGCAGAGAAGCATACTAGCGTTATGTAACCCTTTTAACCCAGTAGACAGGTGCAGATCCCGAGGTGGAAATACCAGAATCAGACTTGTTACTTGTATCTGTGTAAACCTTGTAGATCCAGATAAGACGGCACGTAACGAGCAGTCTTGCCGGGATCTACATGTACACTGTTTGCCATCATGTCAATGAACTAGACAGAAAATTCTATTCGATAAACATATATTTAAAGCAAGTAGAGTCCTGTTCAGAAACTCAGGAACGAAAACCAGTTATATAAGCATCTTTGGAAAGCACAACGGAAAATAGTACCTGAGTATTTGTTTCTTTTCAAAATTCGTCTTTCTGTGCCAGTTTATTTTTTGCCGTTATAACGAATGTCGTTATAACGCGGGTCCTCGGTATCAGGAAACATTGCCAAGGCAATCCATTGATATCTAAGTATCATGGCTGAAGAAATGGTCGTGTAACGACTGTACATGTATATCTTTCTAACTCCATTTAACATAGGGAAATCAAAGCGCCAAAAGGGTTCCATGAGAAATTAGTGAATATCAAGGCCTTTATGAAATGGTTTCAGATTTTTTTTTTTTTTTTTTTTTTGAAGTATGAACAATTCAGTTATGAATTATTACCAGTGATATAATAAATTGTGTTTTCAGAAGAAATGGTTTACATCAAAATGTGTACGATTTCTAAACTGATCAAAATTGGCATCACATTAACGCCGTATGACTTTACCCAGCAGGCAAAAATCGCTAGGGCAACGTCAAATCAGTATCGACTTTGATGTGACGTCATAATTACGTCATGTGCCTGCTGGGTGCCTACATCACACGAGGGAGGGTGCATGTAGCAACCACAAATAGTTGATCATTTTGCCCTTTTTTAGTTGTGTTTGGCGAAGTAAATCAGTCTGCGGTGGTCTATATAAAGTTTTTGGTCGATTGTTTATCAATCGACCCAAAGTTAGTTATTACAATTCCTCTTCAGTGCTTAAAGTCCTCGTGACTGTAATATCCTGTGATCAGCCTATCATTTGATGCCTAGTAATAGATCTAATTGTGATGTCAATTACGTTACGTCGCTTATGACGTTAGTTACTGTTATATAGTTATATTGTTATCATCTGAAGAATACATCTATCACACAACTGAGAGTCTTTTAATTAATGATATCACCCGAAAGGGCGTTGGCCCGTTTCGGATGTTACATTGGCGACGAGGATGAAAGGAAAATGGATAGGAGGAAAGAAGAATATGGTCTAAAGCAGAGAAAGAGAGAATGAAAATGAAAATATTAATGACATACAGTAGAACTTCAATGGCTCGAACACCTTTGGGACCATGAAAATCTGTTCGAGACAGGGGTAGTTCGAGCCACTGAGGGTTAGTGCCAGGAGGCATAACGACATACTTTATGACATTTTTTTCTGTATTCTATAATGAAAAATGTATGCTGTGTGTACTCATTAGAATCGCCTCATCGAGGCGATTCTAATGAGTACACACAGCATACATTTGCAAGATAAAGGACAAAAATCTCCTAAGTTATCCCCCGCTATTTCTTACGTAGAGAAATTCCCTAGGGACTCAAGAACGGGTTCGACTCAGCCATGGTAAACGAGGCATCGGTGTTCGAGCCATCGAAGTTCTACTGTATTGTCAAGCAGCCTGAAAAAAAAACAACAGAAGATGTCAAGAGGCAACTGAAGATGCCAAGTGAGGCAAAAGAAGATGCCAAGAGGCAACTGAAGATGCCAAGTGAGGCAAAAGAAGATGCCAAGAGGCAACTGAAGATGCCAAGAGAGGCAAGAGAAGATGCCAAGAGGCAACTGAAGATGCCAAGAGAGGCAATAGAAGATGCCAAGAGGCAACTGAAGATGCCAAATGGCGACAGAAGATGCCAAGCGACAAGAGAAGATGCCAAGAGGCAATAGGAGATGCGGAGAGGCAATAGAAGATGCCAAGAGGCAATAGAAGATGCCAATAGATGCAATTGAAGATGCCAAGAGAGCTAAAGAGGCAACAGATGATGATGCAGACCCTACACGACGTTCTAGCAATACCGGGAAGATAAAATGCGATAAAGAAATGGGATCAGAGACATAATCTATAAAATGCGATAAAGAAATGGGATCAGAGAGATAATCTATCTATCTATCTTCTTATACTGAGTCGGTCATATCTGGCCATTACCTCAGTTGTAACAAGTTACAAGTTACATAAGTGACATGTTAATGAACATTTACTGTTAGGCTTATCTTTGACCGCATTATTGATTCATATTTCAAACAACAAATTGTATTACTGACTCCTTGCAATCCTTATCAACAGTTGTTAAGATTCGTAGAAATAAACTGTCTTTTAAAAGAAAAGGAGAGATGTAATATCCTGTGATCAGCCTATCATTTGATGCCTAGTAATAGATCTAATTGTGATGTCAATTACGTTACGTCGCTTATGACGTTAGTTACTGTTCCATAGTTACATTGTTATCATCTGAAGAATACATCTATCACACAACTGAGAGTCTTTTAATTAATGATATCACCCGAAAGGGCGTTGGCCCGTTTAGGATGTCGCAGTGACCATCACCAACTGTAGGAAATCCAAGTAACGTTGTTTATAGAAAAGCGGCCGCGCTCATATCGATGTGAGTTCGGAGTATTGCGTAACAGGGTTATCCATTGAATCTGCACTGGCCCGGAACCATGTGTTGAGTTTGACAGATCAACAGATCAGACACCACATAACGCGGCATCTGATCAGGGTCTACAATGTTTGCTCACAGTACATGGATTTATGGCAAAACGCGGCGTCTGGTAAGGGTTTACAAGTTTTGCTTACATTACCGAAAAGTAAGGGTTCGATACCTACCGGGGTCAGCAGCATTCTTCCGTAGAGATTGATTATGAAATCTTTTCTATGGCCATTCTCTCCTTTCCGCTGATTCAAGAAGGGCAGTTGTCCGTTTCTGGCGAAAGAATGTGCACTGTACTGGTTAACTGCCTACGTATAAGCCTGCCCAGGATAAACTGCCCGGCTAAAAAGTACCTAAATAGTGTTGACTTGGCCGTTAAACTCCAATACAAACAAACAAACAAACAGTCTATGACACCGTTCAGGATCATTTTTGATTTACTAAAAAGTCAAAATCCCTAGGCACATATCTATAGTATACATGCAATTTTCCATGGAAGTGCTTTCAAAGTGGAATTATTCATGACTTGGCTTCTGACGTTCATCCACCTGCCTAATTACAAGTTTTGATTTAAAAAGATATCAAAATAACTATAAGATCTTATAATTACTTAATCATTATCATTATTTATAATTAGTGTTTAATTTTGTGCGTCATCTTACAAACCTTCAATCTGAGTTTCTGAAGTTGTTCTTACATTTTTGTGACTCGAACCTGTGGTTGACCTAAACTGTTCATAGTCATTAATATTGTTGTTTAAAACATGTACACTTCATATTTTTTCAGTTCTATCTATCTATCTTCATATACTGAGTCGGTCAAACTTGGCCATTACCTCAGTTCTGTGTTGCATTCCTTGCTTCCATAGGATAACCCTATTATAGAACTTATTTAACGTCACTATAGCTGATGTCTGGGAATGTGTGGCGGCCGTAAAAAGTCTCCCTGCCCTACTTCATAGTGTAGTTTATATTTTCTTGTCCTTTGGGATCACTGATTCCAATTATAGAATTTTGAAAATACATGAGGGTCACTGATGAGGCCTAATTGGCCGAAACTAGCTAGTCTGGCCCTGAAAATATGTACACTTCATATTTTTCAGTTCTGTGTTGTATTCCTTGCTTCCATAGGATAACCCTATTCTAGAACTTATTCAACACGGCAATTCTTACACATTTTCTTTACACAAGTAGTTCTTGAAATGCGGCAATTCTTACAGGAAGGTTTTACATGATCTTTAAGCAGTTCAGCGAGAAAAGGTTGCACATCACATTTTGACTGAGAGAATATAAATAAAAAGCTAAAGGTGGCTAAATATGACTGACTCTGATTATTTTACATACTCGAGTACCATATAAAAAGATCAGTTGGTGAATATTAGAAGGTTGCGTAAGGAACTTAGTGGACACTTGTATGGGAAGTTGTGTTTCAAACTTGCCAAATTGAACATTTGCTGTGCCCTGACTGCGGAAAATAAACAATCAATATGCACACTTAGAAGACATATAAAAGTTATAAGCACGGGCCTCCGTGGCCTAGTGGATAAGAGCGCTGACTCTTAGTCATTAGGTCTCTCACCTCCGTAGGTTCGAGCCTCGCTCGGGCCAAGTGTGAGACGCCAAGTTCTGCAACGGAAGGTCAGGTGGTTTTTCTCCGGGTACTCCGGTTGTCGCCCACCTCTGATTAACGATCGGCTCGATATGAGTGAAATAATCTTGAAAGGGCCGTAAAACTCAAACCAAAAAAAAAAAAAAAGAGTTATAAGCACTTTAGTCACAAAAGTAATATAAAGCTGTCCACAAGATATCGTTTAACCCTTCTCTTGCTGAATATTCTTTTTAGCCACACCCATTTCTGATTTTGAACCAATCAGATTACTTGATGTAATTTATTCCTAGAAATTCATAAATTGAATGTCAAACAGTGTAGATCCTGATCAGATGGCTTCTTCAGAAGCCATCTGATCTGGATCTACACTGTTTCCAAAGATAGGGGTTGTCGTGAACAGCATGACAAGGGTTAATTAAGTTTCTCATGTTTCAAATGAAGTTCATTAGAACAGAAAACATATATACAATTCATCCATAATAATGCTGTGTTTCTTGACTTTAAAAATTGCATTTCTCTAACAATTCAATTGCATGCTGCGGGTTGAAATATTGTCAAAATAATGTAAATGACATAAAATCTTATTTATAAGGGCACTACAAGAGCATGCATCACGATAACAAAACGAAGATCCCTCTAAACCATACTTTATATAGACAAGAGGGCCCAATGGCCCTATATCCCTCACCTGTGTACCAGAAAATCATAAGTGTAGGAGACCACTTGACATTGCTACATACTAAATATCTGAGCTCTGGGCCTTATGGCTTTGGAGAAGATTTTTGATTTTTTTTTTCCAGTATAAGTCCATAGGTCAATTTTGACCCAAAAGGGCATGGTTGGCAGGATTTATGTAACGACCATTTTATGTTGCTATATACTAAATATCTAAGGTCCTTACTTCATGGTTTCAGAGAAGAAGATTTTTAAAGCTTTTTATTTTTTCCAATATAACTTTATTGGAGTTAGGAAGCCACAGGATTTGGCCAATTTGAACCCCATGGGCAAGACTCAGGCAGGATTCATGTAGGCAACAACTCAATGTTGCTACATGCTAAATACCTAAGCTCTGGGCCTTATGGTTTCAAAGAAGAATATTTTTCATTTTTTTTTTTTTCATTTTAATTTTTCCATTAAGTCCATCCATGGTAGCTAATGGGCCATGGGTGTGGCAAATTCTGGCCCTAGGGGCATGATTGGCAGGATTTATGTAGGTGACCTGGGCCCTGTGGTTTCAGAGAAGAAGATTTTTGAAGCTTTTTTCCATTAGGAGTCTATGGGAGCTAAGGGGCCCCGGGGCATGGCCCATTTGGACCCAAGGGGCATGATTGGCAGGATTTATGTAGGTGACCACTTACCTTTGCTACATGCTAAATATCTAAGCTCTGGGCCCTGTGTTTTCAGAGAAGAAGATTTTTGAAGCTTTTTTCCATTAGGAGTCTATGGGAGCTAAAGGGCCCCGGGGCGTGGCCCATTTGGACCCTAAGGGCATGATTGGCAGGATTTATGTAGGTGACCACTTGCCGTTGCTACCTGCTAAATATCAAAGCTCTGGGCCCTGTGATTTCAGAGGGGAAGATTTTTGAAGCTTTTTTCCATAATGAGTCTATGGGAGCTAAGAGGCCCCGGGGCGTGGCCCATTTGTACCCCAGGGGCATGATTGGCATAATTTATGTAGGTGACCACTTGCCGTTGCTACATGCTAAATATCTAAGCTCTGGGCTCTGTGGTTTCAGAGAAGATGATTTTTTAAGCTTTTGTCCATAAGAGTCAATGGGAGCTAAGGGGCCCAGGGGCGTGGCCCATTTGGCCCAAGGGGCATGATTGGCAGGATTTATGTAAGTGACCACTTGCCTTTGCTATATGCTAAATATCTAAGCTCTGGGCCCTGTGGTTTCAGAGAAGAAGATTTTTGAAGCTTTTTTTTCCATTAGGAGTGTATGGGAGCTAAGGGGCCCCAGGGCATGGCCCATTTGGACCCCAGGGGCATGATTGGCAGGATTTATGTAGGTGACCACTTGCCATTGCTACATGCTAAATATCTCAGCTCTGGGCCCTGTAATTTCAGAGAAGATGATTTTTGAAGCTTTTTTCCATTAGGAGTCTATGGGAGCTAAGGGGCCCTGGGGCGTGGCACATTTGGACCCCAGGGGCATGATTGACAGGAAATATGTAGGTGACCACTTGCCATTGCTACATGCTGAATATCTAAGCTCTGGGCCCTGTGGTTTCAGAGGAGAATATTTTTCAAGCTTTTTACCATTAGGAGTCTATGGGAGCTAAGGGGCCCCGGGGTGTGGCCCATTTGGACCCCAGGGGCATAATTGGCAGGATTTATGTAGGTGACCACTTGCCGTTGCTATCTGCTAAATATCTAAGCTCTGGGCCCTGTGGTTCTAGAGTAGAAGATGTTTGAAGCTTTTTTTCATTAGGAGTCTATGGGAGCTAAGGGGCCCCGGGGCGTGGCCCATTTGAAACCCAGGGGCATAATTGGCAGGAATTATGTAGGTGACCACTTGCCGTTGCTTCATGCTAAATGTCTAGGCTCTGGGCCCTGTGGTTTCAGTGAAGAAGATTTTTGAAACTTTTTTTTCCCATTATGAGTCTATGGGAGCTAAGGGGCGCCGGGGTGTGGCCCATTTGGATCCCAGGAGCATGATTGGCAGGATTTATGTAGGTGACCACTTGCCTTTGCTACATGCTAAATATCTCAGCTCTGGGCCCTGTGGTTTCAGAGAAGAAGCTTTTTGGAGCTTTTTTCCATTAAGGGGCCCTGAGGCGTGGCTTATTTGGACCCCAGGGACATGATTGGCAGGAATTATGTAGGTGACCACTTGCCATTGCTACATGCTAAATATCTAAGCTCTGGGCCCTGTGGTTTCAGAGGAGAAGATTTTTGAAGCTTTTTTTCTCCATTATGAGTCTATGGGAGCTATATGTTGCCATGGCAACCAGAATTCCAATCTGATCAGCCCAGAAACCTTATGCAGCCTTTCCCCCTACCTGATGATGCTTCACATGAAATTTGATCAAGATTGGCCATGTGGTATTAGAGATATACTTATTTGAAATTGTTTACGGACGCACGCACGCACGGACGGACACACGCACGACGGACGACAGACAAAAAGTGATCACAAAAGCTCACCTTGTCACTACGTGACAGGTGAGCTAATAAAGTGGGTTTACAGGGGTTTACATTATCTGACTTATTTTTACTCATTAACATAGATTGTGGGTACTCGTTAGAACCGTCTCATTGGGGCGGTTCTAACGAGCATCCACAATCTATGTTGAAAGCAGAAATAAGAAAGATGTTATCATTTTTAACTTAAATTTGTCATTTCTGACACCATGGTGGACGCCATTATTTCAGACGAACTTTTTTCTAATGTTCACGTGATGAAAATGAAAGTTCATTCCAAAAACACGCCTATACGAATACATTGTAAATTTTACCGTCGAAAAAATGGAAATTTTAAGATGAAAAATTGTAAGATTTTTCTCATTTCTGCTCAAAATATAGATTGTAGGTACTCGTAAGAACTGCAACATCGAGGGGGTTCTAACAAGTACCCACAATCTATATTTTAGAGCAGAAATAAGAAAAATAAGGTTTACCCCTGTAAACCCCAGTTTTACAATATAAAAGTGGGGTTCAAGGGGGTCAAAATTGTATAGGCGTGTTTTCTTGATGGATAAACACTAGCCAATATTGTTTGTCTGAATGTACATAACAATAAATTCCCTGTCGCAACCAGACACCGTCGTGATATGACTGAAAAATTGTTGAAAGCGACGTTAAACCCGAATTCACACACACACACACACACACACACACACATAACAATAAATACTACTACTATTACTACTGATATTAATGTTAATTATGAAAACGATGATGACAATTATTATCTACTACTTTTATTACATGGGCCCCTGCAAATCGGGGTTTACAGAAAAGCTGAAACGGACCGGACATGAGTACTGGTAAACCGCTTAAATGTCTATAGTAAGCAGGCATGGCCAGACAAAATGGTGTGAGTCGGACAGCCCCTACATATAAACATTTTGGTTTGTTTTGGCGTCAGGGCTTGAGATGACATTTCATCTCAATGCGGGATAAATCTTCACAAAATTTGAAGCAATGTCTCCGAAATGACCTAAATAGTGTTGACGGGGATTCCAACAAACTACTTCTAATAATTCTACTACTTATAATAATGACAATTTTAATACTAAAAACAGATATGATAATAATTCTACTCTAACTTCAACTCTTACTACTTGCCTGCTCACGGCCCCGCCCATCGGGGCTTGAAGAAATATATGGGCTGCATGATGCTTCCATGCAGAGCTGAATCCGACCCATACATGAGTACTGGTAAACCACTTACAGGATCTAAGCCTGCCCAGGCATAGCGGTGTGAGTCTATAAACATTTTGGTTTGTTTGGGCGTCAGGGCTTGAGATGACATTTCATCTCAATGCGGGATAAATCTTCACAAAATTTGAAGCAATGTCTCCGAAATTACCTAAATAGTGTTGACGGGGATTCCAACAAACTACTACTAATAATTCTACTACTTATAATAATGACAATTTAAATACTAAAAACGGATATGATAATAATTCTACTCTAACTTCAACTCTTACTACTTCTCTGCTCACGGCCCCGCCCATCGGGGCTTGAAGAAATATATGGGCTGCATGATGCTTCCATGCAGAGCTGAATCCGACCCATACAGGAGTACTGGTAAACCACTTAGAGGATCTAAGCCTGCCCAGGCATAGCGGTGTGAGTGTCGGACCGTCCATGCTTATAAACCCTATTGGTTTCATTGGGCGACAGGGCTTGAGATGTCATTTCATCTCAATGTCAGGTAAAAGTCCCACAAAATTGGAAGCAACGTCTTCAAAATGATCTTCATAGTGTTGACGGGGACGTTAAACCTCAAATCTAATAAACAAAACTAGCCTGCTCAGGCAAAGAAGCGCGAGTCGGACCGTCCATGCATATAGACCCTATTCATGCATTGGTTTCATTGGGCGGCCGGACTTTCGGCGTCATTTCATCTCAATGTAGGATAAAACTCCCACAAAATTGGAAGCAACATCTCCAAAATGGCATAAAAAGTGTTGTCGGGGACGTTAAATCTCAAATCAAACAAACAATACTAAACTTATTACTACCCCCACTAATACTACTTCTACTACGTCTACTACTACTACTACTATTAACAATAATAATAATAATAATAAAAACGATGATTATAATTACTTTTACTACTATTTCCACTATTACTTCAACTGCTACTGCTACTTCTACTACAAGTATTATGATTTTGATTTTGATTATTATTAGTATTATCATTGTAATATATGTGTTGGAAAAATTGAATAATCGCCTGCCCAGGAAAAGTGTGGATACTGACCGGCTCAAAAATGATCTAAAATAGTGTTGACTGGGCCGTTAAATCCAATCCAATACAAACAAACAATAAAAGCAAAACCTGCAAAAGAAAGCTCATATATTCATAGCTGAAAAGAAACTGTTCCCTCCAGAGTTATTGTTTTATCGTATGACGTCACGTCTGAGAGTGTAATAACGTCATGTAATATTTTTGATAATCCACTAGTGGATTAAATATGCAAATTAGCTAGATACGTCCCGTAACGTTACATGTACGACGCCCTTAAAGACGTCGCATTTACTAATGGTGGAATATTGATAGTTTTGTAAACAATCTTGAATTAAATGCGTTTTAAATGTCATATGATAAATAGAATCTTGCATTCGTGCTCATGTATTATTGAATTTATTAAACTCGTTGAGGAAAAGGGATAAAATGCTCGGCGAAGCCTCGCATTTTACCCCTTTTCCGCAACTCATTTAATAAATTCAATAATACATGAACACTCATGTAAGATCCTCTATTTAATCAGCACCAGTGGTCATTGCTCGACTTCGAAAATGTTGTCTGCTAGTTATGATTTGCACTTGAAGGTTTAACCCTTTTTGTACCAAATGGAATCTTCCTCCTTATATATAGCACATGTCCATTTCAAAATTTAGGGGTGTCAGGTTGTGTTTTCTTCAAAATCGATTTGGAAGATGGCTTAACTTTTTGCAAACATTATAGGCCCTGATCAGACACCACGTTCTGCGTCGTCTGATCTGGGCCTGTACTGTTTGCCAAGGTACCCGTTTTGGGGTTTCTGGTACTTAATGGGTTCAGGCATGTGATAAAGGTGGATACTGTGGTGGGCTCACCCCAAAACATTGCCCCATTATGATAGCATACCCATGTGACATAGTGTATTTTTCCACATCTCAAAAATGGCTAATTTTCTGATGAAAATCTGTGATATTTTTCTTATTTATACAGCAAACATAGGTTGTGGCATGTAAGAACCACCTCATTCAGGTGGTTCTAATGAGTACCCACAACCTATGTCTTGGAGCAGAAATAAGAAAAATAATGTGTACCCCATAAACCCCAGTACAGCAGTGCATGGGTGCCACACCCCAATCTCTTTATAACACCGTTGTAGGGATTCAAGGCAGAAACTGTATTAGTTAAACAAATACATATGCCATATCCACACAGAAATGTACAGATTATATAGAAAAATGACCATTTATGGTCATTTTTCTATATAATCTATACATTTTTGGAATCAATCTTCAAGCAGCATTATATCCAAAACTGTGTTACAATGAACATTGTTATAAAGAATAAAGAGGTTTAGGTGTATTGGCAAGAAATAAAAAAGAAAGATAAACTTCAAATTTAAATCTATTATTCCTAAAATAAAATAAAACTTAATACTTTAAACAAAGCATACAAGCAATATGAAGATGCACGTATCTACTTTGGTAATCAGAAAGAAAGAAAGGAAGCAACGTCTCCAAAATGACCTATATAGTGTAGACAGGGATGTTCAACCTCCAATTAAACAAGGTAAAGTGTGCAAGTCGGATCTCCATGCTGGTTTCATTGGGCAGCAGGGCTTGAGATGTCATTTCATCATAGTGTAGGGTAAAAGTCCCACAAGTTGGAAGCAATGTCTCCAAAATGACCTATATAGTGTAGACAGGGAGGTTAAACCTCCAATTAAACAAACTAAAGTGTGCAAGTCAGGCCTTCATGCCCATGAACCATATTTGGTTTCATTGGGCGGCAGGGCTTGAGATGTCATTTCATCTCAATTTCGGGTAAAAGTCCCACAAATTGGTAGCAACATCTCCAAAATGACCTATATATTTTTTTCCTAGTATTTTTTTCCAGATTCTTTTTTTTCGATACTTTTTTTCCAGATACTTTTATCCCGATACTTGCTTTGATACATTCAACTACTTTACGTTCTTTTCAATTCTTTTTTTTTGCTGACACAAGCTGTTTATGAAGATGTTTTTCAGTGTCGTATGATGATAGGTAAATTACTGGGTTGAACAAATTATGTATGCTATTTTCTGGATATGATACCTGTAATTATAAGCTATTAGCTTTCTCTCAAATCATGTTTCATCCTGTTGTAACTCTAACACAAATTTCATTTATTGTACGTTTTATTAAGATCGTTGGAATAGTATTTATTAACACTCAGATCCCCCTAAATATAAAATTTTAATGTTTATAAAGCTTAAACAAATATTTTTATTTGACACCTTAAACCCTTGTCCTGCTGAGCCCATATATGCCTTACCTTTCAAACAATGTAGATCCATATCAGATGGCTTCTGAAGAAGCCATCTGATCAGGATCTACATTGTTTGTCATTCAGATTGTGAATTTGTTGCAATAATTTGCATCAAGTAATCTGATTGGTTGATAATCAGTAGTGGGTGTGGCATATTTGAATATTCAGCAGGACAAGGGTTAATACCATTGTCAAGCACAATGGTCTTAAAGGTATTATCACATACTATACAATCACAGACATGAAAAAAAGCATTTTAACATTAAAATAGTTTCTTAATTGTAAATAAAGGCAGTTTTAATCTGTATAATGCATGAACAAATACAAAGCATAAGATACCGTAATGATCCTAAGTATTTGGACAGACAGGCCTAAGCAAACAGTGCAGACCCAGATCAGACTGCTCCTGAAGGAGCAGTCTGATCAGGGTCTACACCCTTTGCCCGTCGGTCCGCACCTTTTGGATCCTGGCTGGATCCTGAAACAAATTTGTCCAAATTTTAGGAGAACTATAGCAAGTCATCAAACTGTCAGAATTTTTAGGATTTTTACAGCACTAGAAATATTAAAGCGGACAGTCATAATTTCCTGCACAATAAGATGTCAACGACTGAAACACTGACAGCTCGTTTACCACCAATGATTGGAACTTGTTCTCGAGTCCCTCGCAAAAGTATCCAATTAGTCCAAAAACTTATACATTAAATTTTAGAATAATTTAGGGAGATTTTCTTACTTTTTCTTGGAAATGTATGTTGTGTGTACTCATTAGAATCGCCTCAGCAAAATTATCCCATTAGTCCAAAAACTGATACATTTAGAATAATTTAGGGAGATTTTGTCTTATTTTTGTCTTGGAAATGTATGTTGTGTGTACTCATTAGAATCACCTCCTGAAGGAAAACAGATTTTCGAGGTCCCTAAGGTGTTTGGGCCATCAAAGTTCGACTGTATACGCTTATGTAGCATGCTGAACAGTCAGTTTTGTAGGTGTCAATTTGCATTTCCAAATTGTTGAAAGGGGTGTCAAACACAAATGGCCTTGAAGGAGCATTTCGATTGGATGTCATTCTTTCGTTTGATCTACATCTATCAATGAGTCTCATTCATTGCCTGAAATTTCACGACTAACTATTTACAGTCGAACTTCAATGGCTCGAACACCTTTGGGACCTCAAAAATCTGTTCGAGACGTAGTTCGAGCCACTGAGGTTACTGTAAGGAGGCATAACGAGATACTTTTACACATCTTTTCGGTGTTCTATAATGAAAATGTATGCTGTGTGTACTCATTAGAATCGCCTCATCGAGGCGATTCTAATGAGTACACACTGCATACATTTGCAAGATAAAAGACTAAAATCTCCTTAATTATCCCCCACTATTTCTTATGTAGAGGATTTCGCAAGGGGCTCAAGAATGGGTCCGACTCATTCATGGTAAACGAGCCATCGGTGTTCGAACCATCCAAGTTCTACTGTATTAAAGTGAAGACTGTCTTTGCCATAAGCATATACAGTATGAGCTCTTTAAATGGACAGTAAGAGCACTAAATATAGGCCCAGGGTTATTATAAAGGAGTTTTGACATTGTCAACTCATTTGAGCAGGAATTTTTTGCTGCTCATAAATTATGAAATATCAGCACTGTTTGCTGCTCATAAATCATGAAATATCAGCAAGGAAGGCATTTTTCATGCTCAGATCAGTGAAAAATACATGTATAATTTGTTGGCATTTTAATATTTATGAGCAGGACCAATTTCAATATTTATGAGCAGGACCAATTTCCTGCTCAATTGAGAAGAGCATGAAAAAAGTTATAAAACCTCTGGGTCAACATTATTCCCACTGCTGATATTTATTTAATACATTTCCTAATTTTCGCAGCCACTATAGGGCATCGCCCCCCGCCCATCGGGGCTTGAAGAAATACACGGGCTGCATGATGCTTCCACACAGAGCTGAAGCCTGCCGCACACGTGTACTGGAAAACCACTAAGAGGATCTAAGCCTGCCCAGGCAAACCGGTACAAGTCGGACCGTCCATGCTTATAAACCCTATTGGTTTCATTGGGCGGCAGGGCTTGAGATGTCATTTCATCTCAATGTCGGGTAAAAGTCCCTCAAAATTAAAAGCAACGTCTCCAGAATGACCTTTACAGTGTTTGACAGGGATGTTGAACCTCGAATCAAAACAAAGCAACTATCTGCCACTGAATATAACGCTACCTGTATAAATTGCAAAAGTTGGTTTATTTTTTTTTCATACCAAAAAATAAATAATAATAGCACAGGTTATCTTGTTCCAAAGATAATTTTTCCAGGTGGCAGGCTTGTTGGGCCCTTAAAAGTTAACCCATTTTGTACCGGAAACCCCTAAAGGGGTACCCTGGAAAACAGTGCAGGCCCAGATCAGACGCCACAGATCGCGGCGTCTGATCAGGGCCTCCACTGTTTGCTAAAAGTTCAGTCATTTGCAAAATAATTTTTTAAGAAAACACAACCTGGCACCCCAAATTTTTGAAATGGACTCCTGCCAAATGTAAGGAGGAAGATTCAGTTTGGTACAGAAATGGTTAAAAAAAACATATTCTTTCATAAGTCTCTTCTTTGGTCCTTAAAAATTAATATTTTCAGGCTGATATACTGGAAGTGGTTATAAATGCTTATATGAAGTTCGTGAGGAAAATTCAACTTCAAGGTTGGCTTTAAAACAATACATCTCTCATTAAATCCATATAAGGAATGAACATATTTTTGCTCAGGTATCTTTGTTTGGATTTCTTTGATGTTCAAACACAGATCTAAAAAAAAGCCATCTTTACATTCTCGTTTTTCACATGCTAATTAAGCTGTAGAATAAATGAGCCAGTGCATGACAAAACCTATAATAAGACGTGTGCCCAGTGAAGACTCAGATCAGCCTGCGCATCCGCGCAGTCTGATCAGAGTCTTCACTGTGCACTCTAAGGATAGCTAAGGGCCCATTGCTCCATCATGCAGCAAGAAAAGGCAGCAAGAAAAGTCTCTTGTTAGACTATATGGATGCACAGTCTGATCAGAGTCTTTGTTGTGCACTCTAAGGATAGCTAAGGGCCCATTGCTCCTTCATGCAGCAAGAGAAGTCTCTGGTTAGACTATTTGGATGTGCAGTTGATCTGAGTCTTCGGTGGATGCACATGTTTTATTGTAGGTTTTGTCTTGCGCAGGCTCAAATGTTATTCAAAATGTAATGGAATATATACCATTATCCTTAAAGGCATTTATTCTTGATTATTGAGGACTATCATTTCATTACATAATATTATCTAGCCCTCAGTGCTGGCTGAAGAGAAGTCCTCTGTCTTCAACAGGTAAGGGGCTTTCTTGGGGAAAATCAATAATTGACTAACTGTTAACAACAGTGTACCTAAATGATTTTCCTCTTTAGTGCCTCAGTCAGGGATTCAACAGGAGCTACTAATCACCCTATTAAAGTCTGCCTTTGATCTGCTATAGACAGTATTACACAGGGGGCAATAAAACAAATATGAACACACAGTGTGTCCTACTGTCTAAGAATAAATGCCTTTAATAACTAGAATTTGTTTTTCTACAAAAACACAGATGTCTCCCCCGTTTTTGACTGCTAAGTATAACCTTGACATTGGAGGTATTGAGCTGGGTCTTGTGTGCAACACATCATATAATGAAGATGAACATTTCTGCATAGTAACTTTAAAAATGTTCATAGAAAAATAAAAAAGTTATTGGCCGTAAACAAAAAAAGCACTTTTTACCTTTGACTTCTAAGTATGGCCTTGACCTTTGCGGTACAACACATCGTCTCATGATGGTTAACATTTCTGCCAAGTAATTTCATAATCCATCAAAGAATAAGGAAGTTATTGACTGTCCTTTTTTTTTACCTTTGACCTCTAGGTATGACCTTGACATTGGAGGTATGGACCTAGGTCTTGCACATGACTCATGGTCCAACTTTCAAGCCTCTAGCTCCAATAGTTTTTGAGATATCTTGCTGACAAGATTTTATTAAAAAAAATTCAAAGGGCAATAACTCTTGAAAGGGGCATAATCCGGATGAGAAAAAAAATACGCGTCAGCTTATTTTCCATTAGGAATGCATATATGAAATTTCAAAACCATAGCATACACAGTTCTAAAGTTCTGCTATGCATCACTTTTAGCATTCATTACAATGGGCACACATTACCAAAATGACAAAGGGCCATAACTCGCAAAGTATTTTTCGGAATTTTGTCAAAAGTTAATCAGTTCATATACTCATCACCACCAATATACTCAACAACTTTCAAGGGTCTAGCTCCAATAGTGTTTGAGATATTTTGCTGACAAGATTTTATTAAAAAGTTTCAAAGGGCAATAACTCTTGAAAGGGGCATAATCCGGACGAGAAAAAAAATACGCATCAGCTAAGTTTTCATGAGGAATCCATATATGAAATTTCAAAACCCTAGCATACACGGTTCTAAAGTTATGCTATGCATCACTTTTAGCATACATTACAATGGGCACAAATTAACAAAATGACAAAGGGCCATAACTCACAAAGTATTTTTCGGAATTTTGTCAAAAGTTAATCAGTTCATCTACTCATCACCACCAATATATTCACCAACTTTAAAGCCTCTAGCTCCAATAGTTTTTTAGATATCTTGCTGACAAGATTTTATTAAAAAAACTTCAAAGGGCAATAACTCTTGAAAGGGGCATAATCCGGACGAGAAAAAAATACGCGTCAGCTTATTTTCCATCAGAAATGCATATATGAAATTTCAAAACTATAGCATACACGGTTCTAAAGTTATGCTATGCATCACTTTTAGCATACATTACAATGGGCACAAATTAACAAAATGACAAAGGGCCATAACTCACTAAGTATTTTTCGGAATTTTGTCATATGTTAATCAGTTCATCTACTCATCACCAACAATCTATTCACCAACTTTCAAGGCTCTAGCTCCAATAATTTTTGAGATATCTTGCTGACAAGATTTTATTAAAAAAATTTCAAAGGGCAATAACTCTTGAAAGGGGCATATTCCGGACGAGAAAAAAAATACGCGTCAGCTAATTTTCCATGAGGAATCCATATATGAAATTTCAAAACTATAGCATACACGGTTCTAAAGTTATGCTATGCATCACTTTTAGCATACATTACAATGGGCACAAATTACCAAAATGATAAAGGGCCATAACTCACAAAGTATTTTTCGGAATATTGTCAAAAGTTAATCAGTTCATCTACTCATCACCATCAATATATTCACCAACTTTCAAGGCTCTAGCTCCAATAGTTTTTGAGATATCTTGCTGACAAGATTTTATTAAAAAAAAAAATTCAAAGGGCAATAACTCTTGAAGGGGGCATAATCCGGACGAGAAAAAAAATATGCGTAAGCTAATTTTCCATGAGGAATCCATATATGAAATTTCAAAACCCTAGCATACACGGTTCTTTAGTTATGCTATGCATCAAAAGCGTAACTGACGGACGAACGAACCAGAACCAATATGCCCCTCCAACTTTTTCAAAGTTGGGGGCATAATAAGAAAGTTATTGACAGAACACAAAAAAGGCCCTTTTTTTTACCTTTAAACTCTATGTATGACCTTGACCTTTCAGGTATTAAACTGGGTCATGCGTGCAACACATCATCTCATGGTGGTTAACATTTCTGCCTAGCAATTTCAAAATCCATCTAAAAATAAGAAAGTTGTTGACCAAACACAAAAAAGGCCCCTTTTTTACCTTTGACCTCTATGTATGACCTTGACATTTTAGGTACCAAACTGAATCATGCATGCAACACATCGTCCCATGATAGTTAACATGTTTGCCAAGTAACTTCAAATTCTATTTAAAAATAGGCAAGTTATTGACAAAACCCGAAAAAAGGCCCCTTTTTTTACCTATGACCTCTAAGTATGACCTTGACCTTTGAGGTACCAACCTGGGTCAAGGGCGCAACACATCGCCTTATATTGGTTCACATTTCTGCCATGTGATTTCAAAGTCCATCTCAAAATAAGAAAGTTATTGACCAAATACGAAAAAAAGGCACACTTTTTTACCTTTGACCTCTAAGTATGACCTTGACCTTTGAGGTACCAACCTGCCTCATGTGCACCACACATCGTCTCATGATTGTTAATAATTATGCCAAGTAATTTTAAAATCCATCTCAAAATTAGAAAGTTATTGACCAAATACGAAAAAAAGGCCCCTTTTTTGACCTTTGACCTCCAAGTATGACCTTGACCTTTGAGGAACCGACCTGCCTCATGCGCACCACACATTGTCTTATGGTTGTTAATAATTATGCCAAGTAATTTTAAAATCCATCTCAAAATAAGAAAGTTATTGACCAAATACGAAAAAAAGGCCCCTTTTTTGACCTTTGACCTCTAAGTATGACCTTGACCTTTGAGGTACCGACCTGCATCATGCGCACCGCACATCGTCTTATGGTTGTTAATATTTCTGCCGAGTAATTTTAAAATCCATCAAAAAATAAGAAAGTTATTGACCGGACAGGATTTGCCCTTACATATATACATACCAACAAACTTCCAAGGGAGATAATTCAAAAAGTATAAATGCGAGAGTTATGGTTCTTGCGCACTGCACGTCGTCTAATGCTGATTAATATTTATACGAAGTTTCGTGAAGATAGCTCTAACGGTTTTCAAGTTACAGAGCGGACACGAATGTGTGACAGACAGACAGACGGACAGACGGACAGACAGACAGACGGACAGACAGACAGACGCCCGGGGGAAAAACAATATGTCTCTCCGAAAAAATTTTTTTCGGGGGAGACATAATTAAAGCCCCAGATATGAAAAAGCAAAGCGGATGTTTTGGGATATTTTTTCATGTTTCTCCATTAAAAAATATCTATGCTGTGGGTACCTGTTAGAATCGCTTCAATGAGGCTATTCTAATAAGTAGCCACAACAAAATATTTTAACTAGACATCTGTAAACACACCTACAGTAGAACTTCGATGGCTAGAACACAGATGACTCGTTTACCATGGATGTGTCGAACCCATTCTTGAGCCCCTAGCGAAATCCTCTACATAAGAAATAGTGGGGGATAATTAAGGAGATTTTAGTCTTCTATCTTGCAAATTTATGCTGTGTGTACTCATTAGAATCGCCTCGATGAGGCGATTCTAATGAGTACACACAGCATACGTTTTCATTATAGAACACCGAAAAGATGTCTAAAAATATCTCGTTATACCTCCTGACAGAAACCTCAGTGGCTCGAACTACCCCTGTCTCGAACAGATTTTCGAGGTCCCAAAGGTGTTCGAGCCACTGAAGTTCGACTGTATACAAATACATTGTAAATTTTACCAAAAAAAAAAAAAAAAATTACATGGAAAAGTGTGATATTTTTCTTGTTTCTGCTCAAAATATAGATTGTGGGTACACATTGGAACTCTCATCGAGGCGGTTCTAACGAGTACCCACAATCTATATTTTACAGCAGAAATATTGTTTACCCCTGAAAGCCCCAGTTTTACTATATAAAAGTGGGGTTCAAGGGGTCAGAATTATATAGGCATGTTTTTGTGATGAAATAAGGAAATTCATCCCTTAAACCCCCCAATACTCCCCTATGGTCCTTTATAAATGCAGCAAATTAATCTTTAATAAACATAGTCTGTATGTAAGTAGACATCTTGAGAAAGTGGCCTATTAGTCTGTATTTCTTCTTGAAGATGAATTTTCTTGTTGTATGATGACAGGATGAAATAAACTGGTTGATGCCACAGTCTTATGACCTCGGATTATAGTTATCCACTCTTTCCAAAAGTGCGTCAGAATAGCCGGGAGAGTAGTATCTGAAAAACATCAAAAAGAAAATATCTACATACATGTACAACTACACCACAATCTCATTATAACAAGGTTCATTATAACACGGTTTGGATATAACACGGTTTCAAGATGGATCCAAAAATGTGTAGATTATATAGAAAAATGACCATAAATGGTCATTTGATCCCAAAAATGTGTAGATTATATAGAAAAATGACCATAAATGGTCATTTTTCTATATAAGCTACACAGTTTTGTTTGGATATAACATGGTTGTTCAACTAACACGGTTTCATTGGGCGACAGGGTTTGAGATGTCATTTCATCTCAATGTCGGGTAAAAATCCCACAAAATTGGAAGCAACGTCTCCAAAATGACCTTTACAGTGTTGACGGGGACGTTAAACCTCAAATCAAACAAACAAAAACCTTCATATTCAGAAGTAATTTTGGCATTGGAACATCCGACTGCTATTGGCCTACAGTTGGGCATGGCCTGCTATCCTTGCAGCAGATAAGGGCTGGTGGTGACTGTTTTCATCTTTTCTATTCTGCCCCATCACTCTCATTAACCCATATATGACAATGGAATATTCCATCCAGTAAGTTTGGAGTGGACCATTTCCAATTATAGGGGTGTCAGGTTTGTTATTGCTTGTATGAAATTTTACAAAAATGAGTGTTCTTTAAGCAAATAGTGAAGACACAGATCAGACGCCGCGTTTTGCGGCGTCTGATCTGTGTCTGCACTGTTTGCCAATGTCCCAGAAAAGGGCCGCGAGGCATATATGGGTTAATCTCCTCTACAATCTCATGCTGGCCTCGGTAGCTCAGTCGGATGCGTGTCTGACTCTTGATCATGAGGACATGGGTTCGATACCTGCCAGGGCTGGCAACATTCTTTCATGGAGATTGATCATGAAATCTTTTCTATGGTCATTATCTCTCTTCCGCTGATTCAAGAAGGGCAGTTGTCAGTTTCTGGCAAAAGAATGTGCACTGTACTGATAACCGCTTACGTATAAGCTTGCCCAGGAGAAGTGTGGATAGGTAAACTGACTGGCTCAAAAATGACCAATTAGTAATATAGTGTTGACTGGGCAATTAAACTCCAATACAAACAAACAAACAAATCTTTAATCTCCTCTACTATCTCATCTATCTCTTTTCTCCATTTCTCTGGGAGATGACATAAAATGACCTTCAAGTGTTGATGTGTCATAAAAACAACAACAAACACGAAAGACTTTTTTGAGATGACTGTTAGTCAGTCGACCCAAAGTTACTACAGTAGAACTTCGATGTCTCGAACATCGATGGCTTGTTTACCATGGATGAGTCCAACCCGCACTTGAGCCCCTAGCGAAATCCTCTACATAAGAAATAGTGGGGGAAAATTAAGGAGATTTTAGTCTTTTATCTTGCAAATGTATGCTGTGTGTACTCATTAGAATCGCCTAGATGAGGCGATTCTAATGAGTACACACAGCATACATATTCATTATCGAACACCGAAAAGATGTGTAAAAGTATCTCGTCATGCCTCCTGACAGTAACCTCAGTGTCTCGAACTACCCCTGTCTCGAACAGATTTTCGAGGTCCCAAAGGTGTTCGAGCCATTGAAGTTCGACTGTAATTGCAGATGATTCCTGCCTGATATTGTCCACATGACTACTGCTGACCATGTATAAAATTCTGGTACCAGTTATTAATAGCAACACTCAGTTTTCTCCATGTTACTTCAGACCACTGGATAAACAGTAAAATCTGAAATGGGCTCTGGCTAACAGTGTAGATCCAGATAAGATGCTGCATAATAAAGCTGATCCCAGATAAAGCCATGCATATTTTTATAAATTTTTCTGTTGTTTTCTTTTTATTATTTTTTTTTTTTTTTTTCATTTTTTTTTCATTCAAAACATATATATTGTGGGTACTCTTTAGAACTGTCTCAATGGGGCGGTTCTACCAAACACCCACAATCTATATTTGGACCAGAAATACGACAAATGCCCAGCTTTTTCATCTGAAATATCATTGTTCTAGAGATAAGTAAGATGTCTTATAGCAAAGTAATGAATTCCTGCAAGTGTTAGCACATCACAAAAACACACCTATATAATTTTGACCCCCTCGAACCCCATTTTTATATAGTAAAACTGGGGTTTCCGGGGGTATACCTTATTTTTCTTATTTCTGCTCTAAAATATAGATTGTGGGTACTCGTTAAAACCGCCTCGATGATGCGGTTCTAACGAGTGCCCACAATCTATATTTTGAGCAGAAATAAGAAAAATATCAATTTTTCTTATTTCTGCTCTAAGATATAGATTGTGGGTACTCGTTAGAACCGCCTTGATGAGGCGGTTCCAAAGAGTGCCAACAATCTATATTTTGAGCAGAAATAAGAAAAATATCACAATTTTACGTTATAAAATTTTCATTTTTTCGGCGATAAAGGTGGCAATGTATTTGTATAACACAACTTTTCATTATAAAATTTTCATTTTTTCGGCGATAAAGGTGGCAATGTATTTGTATACCTTATTTTTCTTATTTCTGCTCTAAAATATAGATTGTGGGAACTCGTTAGAACCGCCTCGATGAGGCGGTTCTAAAAAGTGCCCACAATCTATATTTTGAGCAGAAATAAAAAAAATATCACAATTTTTCATTATGAAATTTTCATTTTTTCGGTGATAAAGGTGGCAATGTATTTGTATAGGCGTGATTGCGTAATGATATCAGAAACTTACTTGACAATTTCTTCTGGATAACAATTGTTTATAGTGTTGATATATTCTGCCAATGCGGATCCCGGCTCTGCCTTGATCTCTTGAATCTTCTTTAACCCGCCGCTAGTAACAAATAATCTCCGTGCCTTTGAGTCGTGAGGTAATACTTTGCTGAACTGTCCAACCACGTGTTTGAGGATGTTTGGTGGTGCATCGTGCAGCAAGGGTTCAAGCGCTGGTAGATGGACACATTTCTGTAGGATGTTTTTGAGGGCTTTCTTACTCTGAAATTGACAAGTCAAATTGTAATAAAACAAACCAGTTGAAAACTTTTCATATCAGCCATAACAAAAGAAATCAATTTTTAACTATTTGGGAACAACAAAATTGTGTAACTCTAGTTTCTACATTTTCTATATAGTAGAACACTGATGGCTCGAACAGGTTGTTGTCACTTAATGCATCTTATCATAAGGAACAAGAATATATATGGTTTAGGGGTGGGGATCTGGAAGGTTTCTGGAATATTTGGCCTTTTATGAAGTGGAGGGGGTCGGGCATGGCCCCGGCACATCCTGGGTGTCCCCCAGGTTGGTGTCACTGAATGCGACTTATCATAAGGAACAAGAATATGTATGATTTAGGGGTGGGGATCTGGAAGGTTTCTGGAATATTTGGCATTTTATGAAGTGGAGGGGTTCGGGCATGGCCCAGGCACATCTTGGGTGTCCCCCAGGTTGGAGTCACTGAATGTGACTTATCATATGGAACGAGAATATATATGGTTTAGGGGTGGGGATCTGTAAGGTTTCTGGGATATTGGGCCTTTTCTGAAATTAAAGGGATGGGGCATGGCCCAGGCACATCCCAGGGGGACCCCCTGCTTGGTGTCACTGAGTGGGTTTTATCATAAGAAACAAGAATATATATGGTTTAGGGGTGGGGATCTGATTGGTTTCTGAGTTAAATGGCATTTTATGAAGTGGAGGGGGTGAGGCATGTGCCCAGCACATCCGGGGGACCCCCAGGTTGGGGTCACTTAATGCATCTTATCATAAGGAACAAGAATATATATGGTATAGGGGTGGGGATCTGTAAGGTTTCTGAGATATAAGGCCATTTTATGAAGTGGAGGGGGGTGGGGCATGGCCCCGGCACAACCTATGGGACCCTCAGGTTGACATAAAAGCATATGGCTGAGAGAAGTTTACTCAAGGAACATTTCAATGAAAGTTTTGTCAAAATATTTGCAAAGGCTTGGTAGTTAATGCCATTTTTCAATGTTCCCCATTATAAGTCATTGGAAAATCTAAGTTGCCATAGCAACCAAACTAAAGAGCCTAATTCATAAAACAAGAGGACCATGATGGTCCTATATGGCTCACCTGTGCTAAGAGATTTATATGCGGGTGCCCCGGCAGGGAGATGTTTGGCCTCAGGTCCATTAATTGAACAATTTTGGCAGAGGTCAACTAAATGAAGCTTAATAACAAATATCAAAGTTCTGGGTCTTCTGGTTTCAGACAAGAAGATTTATGCAGGTTTAAGTATATAAGTCTAGGTTAGACCAGTGGGCCCCGTGGTGGGGTGAATTTTGCCCCCCCCCCCCCCCCATTAAGATTTTCAAATGTTTTCTCTACGAAAGTCCATGAAAAACCATTGGGCCAAGGCTTGGCAATTTCTGGCCTAAGGGCTATAATTTGAACAATCATGGAAGAGGTCCACTAAACCTTCATACCAAATATCAAAGACCTGGGCCTTCTGGTTTCAGACAAGAAGTTTTTTAAAGGTTTCCCTATAATGCCTTTGTAAAACCAGGGGGCCCTGGTGTGGGGGCATTTTTGGTCACAGGGCTATAATTTGAACAATCTTGGTAGAGGTCTACTAGATGAAGCTTCATACCAAATATCAAAGGCCTGGAACTTCCAGTTTCCGACAAGAAAATTTTTAAAGTTTCCTTACAAAAGCCTATATAAAACCAGTAGGCCCTGGTGCGGGGGCATTTTTGGCTTCAGGGCTATAATTTGAACAATCTTGGTAGAGGTCCACTAGATGAAGCTTCATAAAAATATCAAAGACCTGGGCCTTCTTGTTCAACTGCTTGTTTCAAAGGTTTTTCCTTTATATGCCTTTGTAAAACCAGGGGACCCTGGTGCGGGGGCATTTTTGCCCCAGGGCTATGATTTGAATAATCTTGGTAGAGGTCCACTAGATGAAGCTTCATACCAAATATCAAAGGCCTGGGCCTTCTGGTTTCAGACAAGAAGATTTTTAAATGTTTTCCCTATAATAGCCAATGTAAAACCAGTGGGCCCCGGCGCGGCAGCATTATTGGCCCTAGGGCTATAATTTGAACAATCTTGGTATAGGTCCATTAGATGAAGCTTCATACCAAATATCAAAGGCCTGGGCCTTCTGGTTTCAGAGAAGATTTTTTAAAGGTTTTCCCTATATAAGGCTATGTAAAACCAGTTGGCCCAGGGGCGGTGTCGTTTTTGGCTCCAGGGCTATAATTTGAACAATCTAGGTAGAGGTCCACTAGACGAAGCTTCATACCAAATATCAAAGACCTGGGCCTTCTTGTTTCAGACAAGAAGGTTTTTAAAGGTTTTCCCTATATAAGCCTATGTAAAACCAGTGGGCCCCGGCACGGGGTGTTTTTGGCCGCAGGGCTATAATTTGAATAATCTTGGTAGAGGTTCACTAGATGAAGCTTCATATCAAATATCAAAGACCTGGGCCTTCTGATTTCAGACAAGAAGATTTTTATATGTTTTCCCAGGGGTGGTGTCGTTTTTGGCCCCAGGGCTAAAATTTGAACAGTCTTTGTAGAGGTCCACTAGATGAAGCTTCATACCAAATTTCAAAGACCTGGGACTTCTGGTTTCAGACAAGAAGATTTTTAAAGGTTTTCCTTACAAAAGCCTATATAAAACCAGTAGGCCCTGGTGCGGAGGCATTTATGGCTTCAGGGCTATAATTTGAACAATCTTGGTAGAGGTCCACTAGATGAAGCTTCATAAAAAAAATCCAAAGACCTGGGCCTTCTTGTTTCACCTTCTTGTTTCAAACAAGAAGTTTTTTAAAGGCATCCTATGGCGTTTATATTTGGCAAATAATACGACTTGCCAGTCTGTCTAGGCATGTAACCGACTTCAACACTTGTGATAAATTGTTAACTTCAAAACTTTTTAAGCAGGGTTATCGGTACCATTTGACCATTTTGTGGGAAAGTAACTGTCCTTATGGCCTTCCTTTGTTTAGGTTCCATTATGGTCTCGTCGCTTCATGTTTGTTTTTCTTTCCCTTTGGTGTCTTTGATGGGTGGAGTTAGTCAATTGTATCAATTCCTGATCTTTGTTTTACTTCTACTTTACTTATCGGTACCATAAAGTACACAAAGTCTTTTCAAAATTTTATAGACGTTATTCCGATTCAATTTCAAAGTTCAATATTGAACTTAAATCTAGAGCAATAAGGTCTATCGGTACCCGATTTTTATCATGACATAGTATATATAAATTCAGAAAAACAAGAGCATCGGTGAAACCGAGGGATGCTCCCCGAAGATGCGCAGTAGTAGGAGGGTTATTTTAGTGAAATGATCCTATACACTTTGAAGTTTGATAAGATTTGTTTGAAGACAAAGGTTATGGGTACTCGTTAGAACCGTCTGAATGAGGAGGTTCTAATGAGTACCCTCAGCTGATGTTTGGAGTACAAATAAAGAAACTAGGTAGTGATTTTCAAAAAAGAATGAAAAAAAAAAAAAAAAAAGAGAAATGTAAGGCCCCTTCCCTGCAAGGACCTGTAAATCTTAAACCATAAGGCTAAGACACTCAATTTTGTGTACCCTAGTAAGTGATTTTTCAATGGAAAATGTCACAAGGAATACACATGTGAAACATGAAAGCCCTATCACCCATGGTTATGAAATAACAGGAGATATTTTTTTGAAAAAGGGGAAATGATTAGTGAAAATCAGTAATATAGTTATGGCCCTTTGTCAGAATGTAGGTTTTTGTAATGCAATGTAGTGTGTGAAGTTTCATGAGAGTAGGACAAATACTTTTAAAATTTTGACCGGAGTTTAAGTTGTTTGGGTATGGCCTGACAAACACACACCCAAATGCAATTTGTCAGGATGTAGGTCTTGTGATGGTAATTATGTGTGTGATATTTCATGAGAGTAGACAAAATTCTTTTGAAGTTAGCACCGAGGTTAAGGTTTTTGGTTTAGGTGTGACAAACACACAAGTTATTCTCCTTTGTCAGAATGTAGGTCTTGTGATGGTAAGTATGTGTGTGAAGTTTCATAAGAGTAGGGCCAGGTTAAGGCGTGACAAACACGAGTTTCGTGGCGTCTGATCTGGGCCTGCACTGTTTGCCACTGGTACCAAATGGGTTTAACCTAAAGTCTAAGAATTCCCAGTTAGTGATTTTCAACAATGACTGCAAAAATAAGGAGAAATGTAAGGCCCCTTCCGTGCAAGGGCATGTAAATCTTAAACCATAAGACAAAGAAACTCTGTTTTGTGTTCCCTAGTAAGTGATTTTCAATGACGAATGTCACAAGGAATACAAATGTGAAATATGAAAGCCCTATTACCCATGGTAAACAACAGGAGATATTTTTTGAAAAAAGGGGGAGATAATTCAGTGAAAATAAGCAACATAATTATGGCCCTTTGTCAGAATGTAGGTTTTGTGATGGTAAGTATGTGTGTGAACCATAAGACAAAGAAACTCAGTTTTGTGTTCCCTAGTAAGTGATTTTCAATGAAGAATGTCACAAGGAATACATATGTGAAATATGAAAGCCCTATTTCCCATGGTAAACAACAGGAGATATTTTTTGAAAAAGGGGAGATAATTCAGTGAAAATAAGCAATATAATTATGGCCCTTTGTCAGAATGTAGGTTTTGTGATGGTAAGTATGTGTGTGAAGTTTCATGAGAGTAGGATAAATACTTTTAAAATTTTGACCGAGTTTAAGTTGTTTGGTTATGACCTGACAAACACACACCGAAAATCAATATAGTTATGGCCCTTTGTCAAAATGTAGGTCTTGTGATAGTAAGTAAGTGTGTGCAGTTTCATGAGAGTAGGGCAAATACTTTTGAAGTTATGACCGAGATTTAGTTTTTTGGTTAAGGCGTGACAAACACACGGACAAAAGCAATATGGTTTGTCAGAATGTAGGTCTTGTGATTGTTAGTATGAGTCTGAAGTTTCATGGGAGTAGGGATAATACTTTTGAAGTTATAACCGGTTAAATGTTTTGGTTTAGATTTGAAACTGACTGACAAGGAGATTACTATAGGGCACCCAAAACACTGTGTGGGGCCCTAATTAAGAAGGGAAGTAACTCCGTAAATACTGTTGGTAGGGTTATGCTTATTGCATTCTGCGATTTCTCTCATAGCCCCCTATCAGTGTATCAAGTTTCACTAAATTACCTTTAAAACTTTTAGAGATATGCTCCGGACAAGCTTAATATAGCAAAAACTAAAAAGGGAAATAACTCTGTAATTACTTGTGATAGAGATACAGTTCTTGCACTCTGCAATTCCTCTGATGGCCATCTATCAATGTATCAAGTTTCACTTAAATCCCTTCTATACTTTCAGAGATATGCTCCGGACAATCTTTTCATTGAAATAGTTGAGAAGGGAAGTAACTCCATAAATACTGGTGACAGGGTTATGGTTCTTGTATTTTACGATTCCCCTCATCGCCCTCTATCAGTATATTAAGTTTCACTTAAATACCTTTAATACTTTTAGATATATAGAGGGTGACGGACGGACGGACGGTCGGACGGACTGACAAAGCGGCGACTATATGGCTCCCCCTTCGGGGAGCATAAAAATGTGCTTGCAATGACTTCAGTTCCCAATTTCGTAAAATCATTCTTCGATACAAAAAGACTGGGTACAATATAAATGTTAAACGACAGACTGCATGCATTGTAGTTAACCCCATCACGGTTGACAACTTTGCTTCCCTCTTTAATTGCATGTCAGTGGGGCAGGCCTGAGATTCTATGACGGTTCCAGTGTAAAGGCTTACTGAGAATTAGATTTTAATTTTTTGTAATGTTGGTTGGTGACTGATGCTCTGTCTCTGGTCGGGCCCACCGGAGTCAAACTGTTGGTTTTCTCCTGCTTCAGCATTTTAGTCGTTTCTTGCTGTCGAGTCCTCACCATTGTTTTATCTCTGTGGTTGTTTGATTTTTGTGTTCTCGGATATTTTGCACTGATGAGTTAGGAGACCTCCATGCGGACTTAACAAATCATTTGTCTTAATCGCGACGAAAGTAAGGGACGAGGATTGCGGCCGCATAAAATCGATTGAAGCAACCCCGCCCCCACACACCCTCCAGTGGAATTTGGAATTCATTTCACTGACCGTTCCAAGGCGGTTCTTCTGCCTGTCTTTTTTCTTTCGTTATGGTTTGTCTTTGAGTGTGTGTATATCGCTTATATTTTTTTGTTTTGGATAGCCAATTGGCCATTTTTGTGGGAAAGTGCATGTCATTTTGGATTCCACAATTGATGTTTCCAGTTGGGTCTAGTTATTTCATATTTGTTTTGCTTTTCCCTTTGGTGTCTCTGATTGGAGCTGTGGGTTAATTGCATCGATTCCTGATCATTGCTTTAACTTCTATTTAGACAAAATCATAGGTAAGGTCTGTATTGTATAAATTACCAAAATAAACAGCCTATTAATTTAAACTAGAATGTATTTTCAGACATAGAAAGTGGCACTTTTGTTTCAAAGAAAATTGTGTGTATTATGCAGTGCTTTTTTGGTGCTGCCATTGAAAAAGTCAAGAATACATATACTGATGTGGGGGTTAGCAGCTAAGTCTGTACCTTGCACTGTGTTAGCAGCTAAGTCTGTGCCTGGCAGCCTTAGCTGCTAACCCCCACTACAGTATATGTATTCTTGACGTTTTCAATGGCATCACCAAAAAAGCATTGCATAATGCACAAGATTTTCTTTGAAAAAAAAAAAAGTGCCACTTTCTATGTCTGAAAATACATTTTAGTTTAAATTAATAGGCTGTTAAATATTACTATTGGCTGCAAGTTATATGCCTGTGTCAGTTAGTAAACATTTTGCATTGGTGAGGCTATTTATAAAGAAATTAGGGATTAGACAATCTCATTTTAGATCTTTTCATAATATATATGCATGCCAAATGTTATCATAACAATCAAGGCAGTTTTAAAGCTATACTCCATAATATATATACCAATATGTTCTAGAAAGGGTTATCCTTTGGAAGCAAGGAATACACCACAGAACTGGAAAATATGGAGTATACATGTTTTCTGGGCCAGACTAGCTAGTTTCGGCCATTTAGGCCTCATCAGTGACCCCCTGAATACTTTCAAAATTCCACACTGGAACCAATGATCCCAAAGGACAAGAAAACATAAACTACACTATGACCTAGGACAGGGAGACATTTTACTGCCGCCACACAGTCCCAGCTGTAGTGACGATAAATATGTTCTAGAAAGGCTATTTATGACATAATATTGCATAAGAGGTTGGTTTTGTCAAAACCTGTCCGAATGCCAAAAAATATAAAAATATTCCAATGTTACAATTTATAGCGATTTTCACGAACTGACCACGGACGGACGGACGGAAAGAAGGACTCACAGGGTGATTATAGTGCACACTCCGCAAGTTGGCATACGCGTCATAAAATTTTCTCATTAAGGGGAATGGGGATAAGGGCGCGTAGATCATTTTTTTCTGTCACTCTGGGCAAATTCTTTCTTTTGAGAGAAGACTCCATTTGCTTTGATGCATTGGAAACAATTGCCTGCCATGGCAATATATAAAAGCAACTAAATTGATTATACTGATATATCAAATGAAATGCCGGACCCAAGCCCCGGCCAGGAAACATTCAACAAATGTCGATGCCCACAGCAATGATGCAGTTTTGGCAACGCCATGCTGCTTTGAAGTTTATGCGACGTTGATCAAAAGTCATGTCCTTCATAATACAAAATCTACTTTACTAGGCATAAGAATTGAAAGAAAGATAAAAATCAAATTATCGCAATTATGCTCTAATGTTTCCATGTAAATTACTTCTCCTTAGTTAATTACATACACATACAGTTTCATTTTACAGGCAGACGTAATTACTCCCAAGATTTTTCAAAGGTACGTCTATACGTGGAATGAGTCTCTCTCTCTCTCTCTCTCTCTCTCTCTCTCTCTCTCTCTCTCTCTCTCTCTCTCTCTCTCTCTCCTCTCTCCTCTCTCTCTCTCTCTCTCTCTCTCTCTCTCTCTCTCTCTCTCAGGGATAGCAGGATCGATCTTGGGATTCTCCAGACTTTCGGATTAGTCTTTAAACCGAGGTCTGTCTCCGTATGATCTTAGCTGTTGGTGGGACATAAAGCTAAAACACTCACTAACTCCCTCTCTCTCTCTCTCTCTCTCTCTCTCTCTCTCTCTCTCTCTCTCTCTCTCTTTCTCTCTCTCTCTCTGTCTCTCTCTCTCTCTCTCTCTCTCTCTCTCTCTCTCTCTTGTTTGCACTCTGTAAGCTGCTTACGACACAGCAATTATGCACGTTTTCCTTTCTTTATTTCACTGTCCTTTCAAGATGAATTAATTTGTATCGCGTCCATCTTTAATCAAAGGGTGGGCAAAAACTGGAACACACACACACACACACACACACACACACACACACACACACACACACACACACACACACACACACACACACACACACACACACACACACAACACACACCTGAACTTCTTTTGCAGAACCTGGTTAAAATTAGTGTATGTGTTCACTACTTTAGATATTTAGTCTTGTCAGTATCTAGGTCATTGGAATATGGTTCAAATCGGATTGAAAACTTGATGACAGGGTAAAATTGCTTCATAACCTTGTTCACCCTCTAGAGATCACAGTTCTGCTTCTTTATGAAACAGGATACCATATTCTAGCCTGAATACGGGATATGTCAGAATAAAAAGTAAGTCACTAGGTTACAGTGTTTTTAAACATTATCCAACCTCTGGAGGTCATCAAGACTTCATTAAACTATATCAGAATGTATATCTTGATGTATCTCTTGAGGACATCTTGGTCATGTTCAAATATGGGTCATGTCAGACAAAAAAAACAAACAAGAGGGCCCAGAGGGCCCCGAATCGCTCACCTGAGAATCAGTGTCTCTAGTAAATTCTTGGCCCAAGGGTTATAATTTGAACAAACTTGGTAGCGATCCACTAGATGAAGCTTCATACCAAATATCAAAGACCTGGGCCTACTGGTTTCAGAAGAGAAGATTTTGAAAGGTCTTAAAATTGCCTAGATAAGCATATGTAAAACCAGTGGACCCTGGCACTGGGACAATTTTGGCACCAGTGCTATAATTTTAATAATCTCAGTAGAGGTCCATTAGATGAAGCTTCATACCAAATATCAAAGACCTGTGTCTTCTGGTTTCAGACAAGAAGATTTTTAAAGGTTTTTCCAATATAAGCCTATGTAAAACCAGTATTTGTTTTTTTGTTTGATTCGAGGTTTAACGTCCCCGTCAACACTGTAAAGGTCATTTTGGAGACGTTGCTTCCAATTTTGTGGGACTTTTACCCGACATTGAGATGAAATGACTTCTTAAGCCCTGTGGCCCAATGAAACCAAAAGGGTTTACTAGCATGGACGGTCCGCCTCGCACCGCGGTTCCTGGACAGGCTTAGATCCTCTAAGCGGTTTACCAGAACTAGTGTGCGGGCCGGATTCAGCTCTGCGTGGAAGCATCATGCAGCCCATATATTTCTTCAAGCCCCTATGGGCTGGGGCCAAATGTAAAACCAGTAGGCCCGGCACGGGAGCATTTTTGGCCCCAGGGCTATAATTTGAACAATCTTGGTAGAGGTCCACTAGTTGAAGCTTCTTACCAAATACCAAAGACCTGGGCCTTCTGATTTCAGACAAGAAGATTTTTAAAGGTTTTTCTTATTTTCTCCTTTTTGTTGCCATGGCAACTAGAGTTCTGCATGGAATGGAATTCTTTGAACAACTTTGAGAAAGGACCACCCAAAGGTCATTTCTGCCAAGTTTGGTCAAAATCTTTTCAGTAGTTTATGAGGAGATGTAGCAGTTGTGGACACATGGACAGACAGACGGACGGACGGACGCACGTCTTTACGGATGTATACTTGTGTGTCTTCATCCCTACAAAGTACCCTTGTGTGTCTTAATTCCAGGAAATTTCTTGGAATTTCTTGCAAAAAAAGACACACAAGTAACTATTTTTAGACACACAAAACACTGACGGAATAAATCGCATTAAGTTCAATGGAAGTGTCCAAACTTTTTAAACACACAAGTATACATCTGTTCCTGCGGACAGACGGATAGACGGACAACAACAGACGGTGAGTGATCACAATAGCTCCCTCGGAGCCTTCGCCTCAGGTGAGCTATAAAACCTGTGGGCCCCGGGGCGGGGCCTATTTGGCCCCAGGGCTATAATTTGAACAAGCTTGGTAGAGGTCCACTAGATGAAGCTTCATACCAAATATCAAAGACCAGGGCCTTCTGGTTTCAGACAAGAAGATTTTTAAAGGTTTTACCTATATAAGCCTTTGTAAAACCAGTGTGCCCCGTAGCGTGGTCGTTTTTGGCCCAATGGCTATAATTTGAACAATCTTGGTAGAGGTCAGCTAGATGAAGCTTCACACCAAATATCAAAGACCTAGGCCTTCTGGTTTCAGAGAAGAAGATTTTTAAAGGTTTTTTTCTTAATTTCCCCTTTTGTTGCCATGGCAACCAGAGTTCTGCATGGAATGGAATTCTTTGAACAACTTTGAGAGAGGACCACCTAAAGATCATTTCTGCCAAGTTTGGTTAGAATCTGTTCAGTAGTTTAGAAGATGTTGTTTAAAGAAATTGTGAACGGACGGACATACAGACGGACGACTACGACGGACGGTGACCAATCACAATAGCTCCCCAGGAGCCTTCGGCTCAGGTGAGCTCAAAACACAAAACATGTAAAGGCAAATATGGTTTTTCTATTTTTTTTTTTTCATTTTGGTTGCCATGGCAACCACTACAAATGAGCAGTAGACCTAAAATCATATGGCAGATAGTAGATTGCCTAAGGAACATTTCTATTGTCAAAATATCTGCAACGGCTTGGCAGTAAATGCACCTTTCAATTTTCAACCATTATAAGTCTATGGAAACTCTAAGTTGCCATAGCAACCAAACTAATGAGCAGAATTTCATAACATGAGGGCCATGATGGCCCTGGATCGCTCACCTGATCCATAGAGTAACAAGTGGGCACCGGGGAAGGCCATTATTGACCCTAGGGTTATAGTGTGCATAATGTTAAGGGAGGTCTAAAAGGGTGAAGCTTCATATCAAATATCAAAGACATGGGCATTGCAGTTTCAGAGAAGAAGATTTTTAAAGATTTCCCTATATAAGTCTTGTTAAACCAAAGGGTCTCAGGGCGGGGGCATTTTTGGCCCCAGGGCTATAATTTGAACATTCTTGATAGAGGTCCACTAGATGAAATTTCACACCAAATATCAAAGACCTAGGCCTAGTGGTTTCACAGAAGAAGGTTTTTAAAGATTTTCCCAAAATAACTCTATGTAAAACCAAAGGGCCCCGGAGCGGGGGCATTTTTGGCCCCAGGGCTATAATTTTAACAATCTTGGTAGAGGTCCACAAGATGAAGCTTCACACCAAATATCAAAGTCAAGGGCCTTGCGGTTTCAGAGAAAAAGAATTTTTAAAGATTTTCCTTATATAAGCCTATGTAAAACCAAAGGGCCCCAGGGCAGGGGAATTTTTGGCCCCAACACTATAATTTGAACAATCTTGGTAGGGGTCTACTAGATGAAGCTTCATACCAAATAGCAAAGACCTGGGTCTTGCGGTTGCAGAGAAGAAGATTTTTCAAGATTTTCCCTATATAAGCCCATGTAAAATCAAAGGGCCCCGCGGCGGGGGCATTTTTGGCCATAGCACTATAATTTGAATGATCTTGGTAGGGGTCCACTAGATGAAGGTTCATACAAAATAGCAAAGACCTAGGCCTTGAGGTTTCAGAGAAGAAGATCTTTAAAGATTTTCCATATATAAGCCTATGTAAAACCAAAGGGCCCAGAAGTGGGGGCATTTTTGGCCCCAGCACTATATTTTGAACAATCTTGGTAGGTGTCGACTAGATGGAGCTTCATGCCAAATATCAAAGACCTGGGCCTTGAGGTTTCAGAGAAGAAGATCTTTAAAGATTTTCCCTATATAAGCCCATGTAAAACCAAAGGGCCCAGAAGTGGGGGCATTTTTGGCCCCAGCACTATAATTTTAACAATCTTGGTAGGGGTCGACTAGATGAAGCTTCATACCAAATATCAAAGATATGGGCCTTGCGGTTTCAGAGAAGAAGATTTTTAAAGATTTTCTCTATATAAGCCCATGTAAAACCGAAGGGCCCCAGGGCAGGGGTATTTTTGGCCCCAGCACTACAATTTGAACAATCTTGGTAGAGGTCCACTAGATGAAGCTTCATACCAAATATCAAAGACCTGGGCCTTGGGGTTTTAGAGAAGAAGATTTTTAAAGATTTTCCCTATACAATCCTATGTAAAACCAAAGGGCCCTGGGGCAGGGGCATTTTGGGCCCCAGCACTATAATTTGAACAATCTTGGTAGGGGTCCACTAGATGAAGCTTCATAGCAAACATCAAAGACCTGGGCCTTGTGGTTTCAGAGAAGAAGATTTTTTAAGTTTTCGGTGAAAAAAATCTATTTTTGGCTCCTGTGACCTAGATGTGCAGCAGACCAGAACCATTTGAACAACTTTGAAAGGGGTCCACCTAAGGATCATTCCTGTGAAGTTTGGTCAAAATCCGATCAGAGGTTTAGGAGATGTCGTTCAAAGAAATTGTTTACGCATGGATGACAGACAAAAAGTGATCCTAATATAAAACACAAGAGGGCCATGATGGCCCTGAATCGCTCACCTGATCCATAGAGTAACAAGTGGGGCCATTATTGACCCCAGGGTTATAATGTGCATAATGTTGAGGGAGGTCTAAAAAGGTGAAGCTTCATACCAAATATCAACAAAGGCTATAATTTGAACAATCTTGGCAAAGGTCTACTAGATGTAGCTACACACCAAATATCAAAGACCTGGGCCTTGTTGTTTCAGAGAAGAAGATTTTCAAAGATTATCTCTATATAAGTGTATGTAAAACCAAAGGGCCCTGGGGCGGGGGCATTTGTGGCCCGAGGGCTATAATTTGAACAATCTTGGAAGAGGTCCATTAGATGAAGCTCCATACCAAATATCAAAGACCATGGCCTTGCAGTTTCAGAGAAGAAGATTTTTAAATATTTTCCCTATATAAGTCTATGTAAAACCAAAGGGCCCTGGGGCGGGGGCATTTTTGGCCCCAGCACTATAATTTGAACAATCTTGATTGAGGTCCACTAGATGAAATTTCACACCAAATATCAAAGACCTAGGCCTTGTGGTTTCAGAGAAGAAGATTTTAAAGATTTTCCCTATATAAGCCTATGTAAAACCAAAGGGCCCCGGGGCGGGGGCTTTTTTAGCCCCAGCACTATAATTTGAACAATCTTGGTAGGGGTCCACTAGATGAAGCTTCATATCAAATAGCAAAGACCTGGGCCTTGTGGTTTCAGAGAAGAAGATTTTTAAAGATTTTCCCTATATAAGTCTATGTAAAACCAAAGGGCCACGTGGCGGGGGCATTTTTGGTCTCAGGGCTATAATTTGAACAATCTTGGTAGAGGTCCACTAGCTGAAGCTTCATAACAAATATCAACGACCTAAGCCTTGTGGTTTCAGAGAAGAAGATTTTTCAAGATTTTTGCTATATTAGTCTATGTAAAACCAAAGGGCCCTGGAGCGGGGGCACTTTTGGCCCCAGGGCTATAATTTGAACAATCTTGGTAGAGGTCCACTAGCTGAAGCTTCATAACAAATATCAAAGACCTAAGCCTTGTGGTTTCAGAGAAGAAGATTTTTTAAGATTTTCCCTATAATAAGTCTATGTAAAACCAAAGGGCCACATGGTGTGGGCATTTTTGGTCTCAGGGCTATAATTTGAACAATCTTGGTAGAAGTCTACTAAATGAAGCTTCATAACAAATATCAACGACCTAAGCCTTGTGGTTTCAGAGAAGAAGATTTTTCAAGATTTTCACTATATAAGTCTATGTAAAACCAAAGGGCCCTGGAGCGGGGGCATTTTTGGCCCCAGGGCTATAATTTGAACAATCTTGGTAGAGGTCCACAAGGAAAAGCTTAATACCAAATATCAAAGACCTGGGCCTTGTAGTTTCAGAAGAAGATTTTTAAAGATTTTCCCTATATAAGCCTACGTAAAACCAAAGGGCCCCGGAGCGGGGGCATTTTTGACCCCAGCACTATAATTTGAACAATCTTGGTAGGGGTCCACTAGATGAAGCTTCATACCAAATAGCAAAAACCTGGGCCTTGCAGTTTCAGAGAAGAAGATTTTTAAAGATTTTCCCTATATAAGCCCATGTGAATAAAAAAGGCCCCGGGGCGGGGGCATTTTTGGCCCCAGCACTATTATTTGAACAATCTTGGTAGGGGTCCACTAGATGAAGCTTCATACCAAATATCAAAGACCTGGGCCTTGCGGTTTCACAGAAGAAGATTTTTATGGGGCGGGGGCATTTTTGGCCCCAGCACTATTATTTGAACAATCTTGGTAGGGGTCCACTAGATGAAGCTTCATACCAAATATCAAAGACCTGGGCCTTGCGGTTTTAGAGAAGAAGATTTTTAAAGATTTTCCCTATATAAGCCCATGTAAAACCAAAGGGCCCCGGTGCATGGGCATTTTTGGCCCCAGCACTATAATTTGAACAATCTTGGTAGGGGTCCACTAGATGACGCTTCATACCAAATATCAAAGTCCTGGGCCTTGCGGTTTCAGAGTAGAAGATTTTTTAAGTTTTTGGTCAAAAAAATCTTTTTTTGGCTCCTGTGACCTATATGTGCCTCGAATCGGAACCATTTGAACAACTTTGAAAGGGGACCACCTAAGGATCATTCCTGTGAAGTTTGGTCATAATTCGATCAGTGGTTTAGGAGGAGATGTCGTTTGAAGAAATTGTTTACGCAAGGACCGACAGACAGATGCACGACGGACAAAAATTGATCCCAAAAGCTCACCTCGTCACTACGTGACAGGTGAGCTAAAAAACACAAACTTTCAATCCCCCAACCCAAGGATGCTACAGATGAAATTTGGGCCTAATTGGCCCAGCAACTTCAGAGGAGATGAAAGTGCTGACGTAACACAACATACGACAACGAAGCAGACGACTGACAACTGCCTATCCTATAAGCTCCCCTGGAGCCTTCGGCTCTGGTGAGCAAAAAATCCAGTCCAGCTATGAACTGTACAGTACTATCAACCTTCCAAGGCTTGAACACTTTTGATACCATGAAAATTTGTTCGAGATAGGAAAGATAGAATTATACCACATCATTATAGCACTGTTCCTTATAACAGTTTTGGATATAACAAAGTTTCAAGATAGATCCCAAAAATGTATAGATTATATAGAAAAATGACCATAAATGGTCATTTTTCTATATATCTATACATTTTTGTTTGGCTACAACACGGTTCTTTATCTGACATGGTTTCTGCTTGGATCCCCATTAATAGTTTTTGGTGTACTGAGGATTATTCATAGCACCAGGCCTATGATGAGGCATAATGAAGATCATTATAGGATGGCTTTATTATCTTCTATAAAATCAATGTATGTTATGTGTGCTCACTGAGGCGATTCTAATGAATGCGCACAGCATACCTTTTAAGGGGTATGGCGACACCTTCAGTGGAGACAACTGCTGCAAAAGTATTTTTGTGTCCCATATCAAAAGGGGTCAACTCTTAAACGAAAGGATTTGGTCCTAAGGAGTAAATTCTTTCCTTAGAGACAGAATTTTCCGAAAAGCGAACAGGAAGTCCTGAAAGTTGCCTCCCTTTGAAAAATGGTGGAAAAATCTACCATGTGTATCAATTCCCCTTAAGGCAATATAAAATGAGGTAAAACTTCCCAACATATCCAATGTATGGCTATTTGGAGCTACTGGCCATGGATAAATCATCATTCTAGGGTCTAATGAGTGAATTCAAATTAGCCTAGGTAATCAAATTATGCGTGTTAGTTATTGAAATTTACTGTAGCTTGTACTGTAAACTAAACGCAATTCTGATGCTTAACGCTTATCCCGCTGAATAATTAATTTAGCCACACCCATTTCTGCCTTTTAACCAATCAGATTACTTGATGTTTTTCATTCCTGCAAATTCACACAAACCAAATGTCTAACAGTGTACATCCTGATCAGATGGCTTCTGAAGAAGCCATCTGATCAGGATCTACACTGTTTGCAAAGGTAGGGCTTGTAATGAGTGAGTGTTTGTGTTTTACGCCCCACCAACAACTAAAGTCATACAGAGACAGGACCTCTGTTTAAAGACTAATCCGAAAGTCTGGAGAAGCCCGGGATCGATCCTGCGACCCCTGGGGCCAGTTTCATCAAAGCATTTGCGACGTATTTTCGTCTTGGAAAGATCTACGAAGTTCTTACGACAAAAATCCTGTTTCATCAAATGCTTAAGATTTGCGATGTTCGCACATTTTGGCATACTTCTGAGATGAATATTTAGACATCGCACATTGAAATTTTCGTCTTATCACAGCCATAGCTGAAGAAGCTGACGCATGGCCCCTCGAAACTGACCGCTTTGTTATAATCTTCAGTTGTTGGGTGGGGATTTCTTAGTTAGTTTTTTTTTTTTTTAAAAAGTAGAGATTGAGGGTACTCTTTAGAAGATACTCATTGTGGCTGTGCTTAGGAGTACCCACAATATATATTTCATGGTATAACCTAGAACTGACATTCGCTTTTTTTGGTGTACTGAGGATTATTCATAGCACCAGGCCTGTGATGAGGCATAATGAAGATCATTATAGGATGGCTTTATTATCTTCTATAAAATCAATGTATGTTATGTGTGCTCACTGAGGCGATTCTAATGAATGCGCACAGCATACCTTTTAAGGGGTATGGCGACACCTTCAGTGGAGACAACTGCTGCAAAAGTATTTTTGTGTCCCATATCAAAAGGGGTCAACTCTTAAACGAAAGGATTTGGTCCTAAGGAGTAAATTCTTTCCTTTGAGTGTAGACCCCTTTTTCCATGGGACAGAATTTTCCGAAAAGCGAACAGGAAGTCCTGAAAGTTGCCTCCCTTTGAAAAATGGTGGAAAAATCTACCATGTGTATCAATTCCCCTTAAGGCAATATAAAATGAGGTAAAACTTCCCAACATATCCAATGTATGGCTATTTGGAGCTACTGGCCATGGATAAATCATCATTCTAGGGTCTAATGAGTGAATTCAAATTAGCCTAGGTAATCAAATTATGCATGTTAGTTATTGAAATTTACTGTTGCTTGTACTGTAAACTAAACGCAATTCTGATGCTTAACGCTTATCCCGCTGAATAATTAATTTAGCCACACCCATTTCTGCCTTTTAACCAATCAGATTACTTGATGTATTTCATTCCTGCAAATTCACACAAACCAAATGTCTAACAGTGTACATCCTGATCAGATGGCTTCTGAAGAAGCCATCTGATCAGGATCTACACTGTTTGCAAAGGTAGGGCTTGTAATGAGTGTGTTTGAGTTTTACATCCCACCAACAACTAAGGTCATACGAAGATGGGACCTCTGTTTAAAGACTCATCCGAAAGTCTGGAGAAGCCCGGGATCGATCCTGCGACCCCTGGTTTACACGGCTATTTCAAGACCGCACGTGATCACGCATGTGACAATTAATGGCCCTTTTTAAGCGCATATTCAAAATTACCACTTATTTTAGTGAAACGCAAATTTAGCTCATACAAACACTTTGCGATGTTATGATGATACTGACGTATGCAGTTGTTAAAAAAGTGCGTACGAACAATTTAAAATTAGTCATACGATGTTTATTGATGAAACTGGCCCCTTGTTTACAAGGCGAGTAGCGTAACCACTGCACCACGAAGGCTTCTAGGGCTTGTAATGAACATAGAGGATCTTATATGAGTGTTCATGTATTATTGAATTTATTAAACGAGTTGAGGAAAAAGGATAAAATGCCAGGCTTTGCCGAGCATTTTATCCCTTTTCCTCAACGAGTTTAATAAATTCAATAATACATGAGCACAAATGCAAGATTCTATTTATCATATGACATTTAAAACGCATTTTATTCACGAGTGGTTACAAAACTATCAATTGTCCGCCATTAGTAAACGCGACGTCGTTAAGGACGTTGTACATGTAACGTTACGGGACGTATCTCGCTAATTTGCATATTTAATCCACTAGTGGATTATCGAAAATATTACATGGCGTTATTACACTGTCAGACGCGACGTCATATGATAAAGTAGGATAAGGGTTAAGCTACGTACGTTGAAGTTTTGAAACACTGTCTATGCACTAACACTGATATGACATCGCCTAAATGTTGGAAACCTGCTGGGAAGATGCTGTACAGAACCAAACTCAATAGCCTATTCACCTTATTTGCATTATCTGCTGGTTCCTAGTCTGAAGGTTATCAGTGTTGGAAAAACAGGTAACCAGACCCCCCTGACCTTGAAAGGTCATGGGGTCTGGTTAACTGTTTTTCCAATATTGACAATGTGCAAGCTGGGAGCCAGCAAATAATGCAAATATGGTGAATACCTTTTTGTTTGCTTTGAACCTTGTCGGGCAGTAAATTGCACAAAATCATTGCTTAGGGTCACAGCAATAGTGTTATCAACTCATGTATGATACATAGAATCTTCAGGGATGTCTAGTTACCCTCACTTATTATAGATTTTATGATGTACATGTATCTTCCAATTTAACGCTCTGGATGCTGGGTATTTTTCAAACTTTACGAAAACACGCCTATACAAATACAGTGCAACCCTTATCGCCGAAAAGAATGAAAATTTTGAGATGAAAAATTGTGATATTTTTTTTATTTCTGCTCAAAATATAGATTATGAGTACTCGTTAGAACCACCTCATCGAGGCGGCTCTAAGGAGTACCCACAATCTATATTTTAGAGCAGAAATAAAAAAATAAGGTTTACCCCTGTAAACCCCCGTTTTACAATCTAAAAGTGGGGTTCAAGGGGGCCAAAATTATATAGGCGTGTTTTCATGATGGCAGACGACATTTTGAAATATTTTTCTAATTTTTCCCAGAAAACAGGATTTGACATCTCATGCAAATTGTCTGCTAAGGAGTCAATTTGCATAAGATGTCAAGTCCTGTTTTGTGGGAAAAATAAGAAAAATATCAACAATTTGTCGTCCGGTTAATTAGCCTAGAGAGTGATAAAGGTATATCAAACAGTGTAGACCAAAAAATCAAAATTCTACGACGTCTGATCTGGATCTACAATGTTTGCCAATGTCCCCTTTTTAGATTTAGGTTTTATGGCCCCTTCAAGATTGTTTCACGCACATCGAGCCGATCGTTAATCAGAGGTGGACCAATGTCCCTTTTATGCAATGCTAGGCATGCATAGGTTATGTGTTTATGGGTTTTTTGTGTTGAGGTGTTACGTCCCACTCAATATAATTTAGGTCAGTTTGGAGAAGTTTTTGGTTTTGTGAGACTTGAGACCAACATTCAGATGAAATTACATTTCGAGCACAACAAATTTTTACCTTTGTCTGTAAATCTTCTGAAGCATCAGCTCTTAGATAGCATTGTAGCAGTTTCGGTAATACATTAGCTACTGCTACAGCCTTGGCATGTTCTGGTGTGTGTCGTCCTATCTGCCCCAGGGCCCAGGCTGCTGCAGCTTGTATGTGGTCCTCTGGTTCTTCTGAGAGTGCTATAGCTAACTGTACTACACCCTGGAATAAAAGAAGTGTTTGTGAAACACTGAAGCCCCCGAATAGTGCATGTGAAATATTAATGCCCTATCACTTATCAAGGTCAAGGTCAAGAGATTACAGTCGAACTTCAATGGCTCGAACACCTTTGGGACCTCGAAAATCTGTTCGAGACAGGGGTAGTTTGAGCCACTGAGGGTTACTGCCAGGAGGCATAACAAGATATTTTTAGACATCTTTTCGGTGTTCTATAATAAAAATGTATGCTGTGTGTACTCATTAGAATTGCCACATCGAGACGATTCTAATGAGTACACACAGCATACATTTGCAAGATAAAAGACTATAATCTCCTTGATTATCCCCCAGTATTTCTTATGTAGAGGATTTCGCTAGGGGCTCAAGAATGGGTTCTAAGGCTTGCCGAGTGATGCCGGACAGTGATCCCGAGGGACAGATTCTTGATGGATTCTTTTTTTTTGTATACCTTCCATTTCTTAGTGCAGACTTTTAATGCTACAGTCACTTAGGTTACCAACGTCCGCCATATTGTGTTGGCACTGCAGGAATATTTTGTGGCGTCACACAATGTGCTGTGACGTCAACCTTAATGACGGCGCATACAAGGTCGTAATCAACCAGTGCATTTATCAAACACACGATTATATTCGATTTTGGGTCGGAACACCAGGGTCAGAACATAAATTTCTATCCCAGGGTAAAATCACAGATTTCCTTGTCTGGTGTGCAAGAATATAAGAATCTTATATGGGTGCGAGGGGTGGCTGGAAAAATCCGTCCCGAGGGCCACTGTCCAGCATCACGAGGCTTGCTGCGTGTTGCCGGACAGTGACCCCGAAGGACAGTTTTTTCTATCCACCCCTCAAACCCATATAGGATTCTTTTTCTTGCATACCTTCCATTTCTTTTGCGAATTTTTTATGCTGCTGTCACTTCTGTTATAGCGACGTCCGCCATTTTGTGATGACATTACAGGAATGTTTAGTGACGTCACGCATGACGCCGCCGCGCATGAGGTTGGAATCAACCAGTGCATTTATCAAACAAGCGATTATAGTCGATTTTGGGTCGGAACACCAGGGTCAGAACATAAATTTCTATCCCAGGGTAAAATCACGAATTTCCTTGTCTGGTGTGCAAGATCAAAAATTATGGTACCACTGGAAAGGTCTTGTGACAAAGAATGGACGTGTGAAATATCAAAGCCCTATCACTTATCATTCAAAAGTTATGCCCAATGTTAAGGTTTTTGCAGACAGACAAACAAACAGACAGACAGACCAAAAACTATATGCCCCCTAAATCTTTGATTCTGGGGGCATAAAAATACACTTTCAAACCTAAGTTATCAAAGTTGGCCCTTTTATCTCTGAATTTGGGCAATATATGCCATTGTAAATTTCTTAGTTTATCAAAATCCTTTGACAATATGGCAAATTTAATAGTCTGAATCCAGAGCAGATGGCTTGTAATGAACCAACTCATCTGTTGCAACATGAATCTATAGAGGATATTTGATTTTTTCAGTGTAAGATCGAATTTTATTTCATCGAATGAACACCAAAACTGTTATTTTCACGAGTGGCGTAGCCACGAGTGAAAATAGCAGTTTTGGTGTTCATGAGTGAAATAAAATTTGATCTTGCACTGAAAAAATCAAATTTTCTGTTTCTTACATGCTTCAAAAGGCAATATTTTATAGCGTCTTTAATGGTGTCACTCACATTCGGAGAAAATTATCTTTGTTCCTGTTCGTTTCGCGTCAATTTACTGGTGTCCATCGTGTTTAGTGGGTATACTATTGGGTGTAAACTGAAAGTTTGCACCTGAGAAATGGCCTGGGATGGTATTATTATGAATGATTAATGAAATAATTGAGAGAGTAGTTTTCTAAAGAAGTTGCTGGCAGGTCTAACGTCGCGCGACAATAGACGTGACATCAGCGTCATAAATGACGTCAGTAACGTCCCCGTCCCACATGAACGGGCTATACGTCAATTAGAACACATTTCAGTATTGTTCAGTTATCTGACAAAGATAAAATTGAAATTAGAGTTAGATTTGAAGAAAAAAGTAGTCCCAAACAGTGAAAAATAAAAAATCGTATTTTCACTGTTTGAAACAGTGAAAATATTGATTTATATTTCACTGATAAATCTCTATCATTCATTGAAAAGCATGTAAGAAACACTGTTTGCACATGTATCAGTCCCAGTTTACAGCATTTATTCTTGTAACAGTAGAACACACTGTGTGTTCATAAATGTTGTATTGTCCCCCTGTGATGTATTGTCTAGTACAGATCAAAGGTGGACCTTAATAGGGTGATTAGTAGCTCTTGTTGAATCCCTTGACTGAGGCACTTAAGGGGAAAATCAATAATTTACACATTAGTCAACAGTTAGTCAACTATTGATTTTCCGTAAGGAGGCCCCTTACTTGCTGAAGACAGAGGACTGCTCTTCAGTCAGCACTGAGGGCTACATAATATTATGTAATGAAATGAAAGACCTCAATAATCAAGAATAAATGCCTTTAAGGACATTCCTCATACCAGTTTACAGAATTGAAAGATTTAAGAGGAATGGAATCACCTTCGGGGGAGGCAAGTCTTGCAAAAGTATTCTTGTCTTCAATGCCAATAGGGGGCAACTCTTAAAGGAAAGAATTTGCTCCTGAGGAGCAATTTCTATTTGCTCCTGAGGAGCAAATTTTTTCCTTTAAGAGTAGACCCATTTTTCAGTGGCACAGGTCTTATATAAAAAGCTAACAGGAAGTTCCAAAAGTTGTCTCCCTTTGAAAAATGGCAGAAAAATCTGCCAAGTGTACCCATTCCCCTTAAGGACATTCATCATACCAGTTTACAGAACTGAAAGGTTTAAGGACATTCCTATACACCACCAAGGCAGTTCATTCTTGTGCAAATGGACTTGCCTCCCCTCCTCTTTTCTTTTATGTGTTCTTAATTTCATCATCAACTTATTAGCCAGTGTATCAGTTTATAGGCTATGATTTTTCTTAACCCATTAAGTACCGGAAACCCCTAAAGGTGTAGTTGGCAAATAGTGAATGCGGCCTCTCATCAGGGCCTACACTGTTTGCAAAAAGTTTAGCCAGTTTCCAAATGGATTTTACAGAAACCACAACCTGACACCCCTAAATTTTGAAATGGACTCCCGCTATATGTAAGGAGGAAGATTCCATTTGGTACAAAAAGGGTTAATCTTCACACAGCCAATCATGACATCTTCTGATGTCAGTTTCATTTGTTGACAAAGATTTAAAGAAATGTCTCTAGACTGGAAGTTACAAATTTATGATTTCTTTTAAAGATTAACCCAAATGTTGACAAAGATTTAAAGAAATGTCTCTAGACTGAAAGTTACAAATTTAAGATTTCTTTTAAAGATTAACCCAAATGTTGACAAAGTTTAAAAAGAAATGTCTCTAGACTGAAAGTTACAAATTTATGATTTCTTTTAAAGATTAACCCAAATGTTGACAAATATTTAAAGAAAAACGGGCCTCCGTGGCCTAGTGGTTAAGAGTGCTGACTCTTGATCATTAGGTCTCTCACCGCTGCGGTTCCAGCCTCGCTCGGGTCACATGTGAGACACCAAGTTCTGCAACGGAAGGTCAGGTGGTTTTTCTCCAGGTACTCTGGTTTTCGCCCACCTCTGATTAATGATCGGCTCGATATGAGTGAAATAATCTTGAAAGGGCCGTAAAACCAAAAACAAAAAAAATTAATTTATTTAAAAATTGGTTGAATGTTTTGCAAACCATGAAAGCCCTGATCAGATGCTGCAGGATGTGACCACTGATCTGGGCCTGCACTGTTTGCTAATGTCACCTGCAACCTTTGCCAACGTCCAGTGTTTTGGTTTTCTGTCTATATAATGGAAGAAAGTGGTTATATATATATATATAATGTCCATATAGAGTCTTTACCATAATTTGGATATACAGGTCTCACTAGTTAATAGTGTTTTGTTTTGTTTGTTTGATTTAAGGTTTAACGTCCCCGTCAACACTGTAAAGGTCATTTTGGAGACGTTGCTTCCAATTTTGTGGGACTTTTACCCGACATTGAGATGAAATGACATCTCAAGCCCTGCCTCCCAATGAAACCAATAGGGCTAATAGGCATGGACGGTCTATCTCGCACCGCTATGCCTGGGCAGGCTTAGATCCTGAAAGCGGTTTACCAGTACTCGTGTGTGGGTTGGTTTCAGCCCTGCCTGGAAGCATCATGCAGCCCATCTATTTCTTCAAGCCACGATGGGCAGGGGCCGACTAGTTAAAAGTGTAGACTCAGACTAATGGAAACAGATCAGGTCAGTATTTTGTGATAACTGAAGGATAGTTTTTGTCATTATCCATAAAAACCTATGTTGTGGGTAATCATTAGAACCGCCTCGACCAGGGGGGTCTAATGAATACCCACAACATAGGTTTATATGCAGAAATAAGGAAAACTATTATTCAATTATCACAAAATATGCTCACCCCCCCCCCCCCCCCCCCTTGGAGAAATAGACTGGGCTACATGGTGCTTCCACGCAGAGCTGAATCTGACCACACATGAGTACTGGTAAACAGCTTAGAAGGACTAAGCCTACCCAGGCAAAGCAGTGAAAGGCAGATCCTCCAATGCATTTAAGCCTTCTGGTTTCATTGGAGGGCAGGGCTTGAGATGTCATTTCATCTCAATGTTGGCCAAAAGTCCCTCAAAACTGGAAGCAACATCTCCAAATGACCTAAATAGTGTTGACAGGGACGTTAAACCTCAATTCAAACACACAAATCACAAAATATGCACCTTATCTGTTGCTATGGCTGCAGTATGCCCAATCGTCCAGCTATTTTAAGCCACAACATCCATTGTAAACCATTTTTATTCAAATTTTAGAACATGTATAGTAATGAGTTGAGATGTCCGAATACTGCGTATAAATATGGTACAAACCTTTGAAACAATCACCGCCATAGCCAGATTTTCTGAGTGTGCTGCCACATATCCTAACATCATTATTCCTGGAAGTCTTACGTTACTCTTGGATTCACCGACATAGTCCACCACAGCCGCAACACCGCCGGCATTCACAATCAGCTGAGACAACTGAAAATGAACCAAACAGAATATTTAGGGAACTGCCTACACAGGGAACCTTCAATGACCTGAACACCCATAAAATGCCAAACACAACAATTGTCTTCTGCTTTGTCGTCTGCCAGTTACTTCTCCACCAAACAGAATATTTAGGGAACAGTCTACACAGGGAACCTTCAATGACCCAAACACCCATAAAATGCCAATCACAACAATTGTCTTCTGCTTTGTCGTCTGCCAGTTACTTCAAAACTCATTTTTGCAACAGGTTTCTGTAAAATCCATTTGGAAACTGGCCTCTAGGAGCAGTCTGATCTGGGCCCACACTGTTTGTCTGTATGCAAAATTATTTTTAAAATGTTTGCAAGACGATTCAGCAGACGACATTTTCAGATGCAGTTTTTCATGGCATTTTTAAGATGCCACCGTGGTGCAGTGGTTATGCTACTCACCTCGTAAACCAGGGGTTGCTGAATCAATCCTGGGCTTCTCCAGACTTTTGGATGAGTCTCCATATGACCTTAGCTGTTGGTGGGATGTAAAACTCAAACACTCACTCACGCATATCATTTTAAGGGTTAAAATGACCACAGCAACAGATAAAAAGGTTTTTGTTATTGTTTGGTTTGGTTTTACGGCCCTTTCAAGATTATTTCAAACTGATCGTCAATCAGCAGTAGGCAAAAAACTGGAGTACCCAGAGAAAAAACCCTTGACAGTTTGTTGCAGAACTTGGTATCTCACGTGTTACCACAGCGAGGCGTGAACCACAGCGGTCAGAAACCTATAATGATTAAGAGTCAGCACTCTCTCTCTCACTGAGCCACAGAAGCCCATAAGATAAAGAGAGGTAACTGGTACAAATTTTGTGATGACTTTTCTTATTTGTCAGCAAAAAACTTATTTTGGGTACTTGTTAGAAACAGATGGTGTGGGTTCTTTTTAGAATAGCATTGAAAGATAGTTGTGGGTACTTGTTAGAATTGCCTCGATGAGGCAATTCTAACAAGTACCCACACCATGATCCATCTGTTTCTTTCAAGCAATATGGAAAATTATCCTTTAACAGGGACTATTTTGGGATAACTCTTTCCTATTTGTCCACAAAAATGTATGTTGGTGGTACTTAATTGAATTACCTCTTTATAACACTATTATTGGGGTCCAAAGCAAAAACTGTTACTTAAGCAACCATGTTATATCCAAACAAAAGTGTTAAGCTGATATAGAAAATGACCATTTATGGTCATTTTTCCACATAATCTTCACATTTTTGTGGGATCCATCTTGAAACCGTGTTATATCCAAACCAAGTTCTAATTCCCGGGTTATAACAAGGTTGGAGTGTATAGTCCTAAGGTTACCTCTGGTGTGTGTTTGGCAATTTCTCTGATCAATGTGGCTACATTTTTCTTCACATATTCATCGGGATCTTTCAGGCATGTCAACACAGCTGGGAATATTTCGGCCTCTACTACCATCTCTGCCAGGTCGACTGAGTGCTTAGAAATCTGACTTAGAGCTGAGAACACCTGTCTCTGTAAAAGAAAATGACAGAACACATATATCCACACACCCATCCTGGTAACACAGCAATAGCGTATCCAGTCAAAAGTTGTTTTTTTTTTTGTTGTTTTTTTGTCATCATATATAAATATGTTTTTCATTTAAAGCCTCCATATGTACTTGTTATTTAAGTACTATACTGTTTGTTTGATTTGAGGTATAACATCCCCGTCAACCCTGTTTAGGTCATTTTGGAGACGTTGCTTCCAATTATGTGGGACTTTTACCCGACACTGAGATGAAATGACATCTCAAGCCCTGCTGCCCAATGAAACAAATAAGGTTTATAAGTATGGATGTTCCGACTTGCACCGCCTTGCCTGGGCAGGCTTAGACTCTCCAAGTGGTTTACCAGTACTCGTGTGCAGTCGGTTTCCGCTCTGCATGGAAGCATCATGCAGCTCGTCTATTTCTTCAAGCCCCGATGGGCAGGGGCTGTATTTAAGTACTATAGTAGATACAATAATTTGCCATATTGCCTTTCTCATGCTTCATGGGCTGGCCCCATAATTATCTTTCAACTGTGGTGTACTTAGGAATTGGCACTCTATTATGATTTATCACATGACGTCGCGTCTGAGAGTGTAATAACGCCATGTAATAAACTCGATAATCCACTAGTGCATTAAATATGCAAATTAGTTAGAAACACTCAGTAATGTTATGACTCATGCACAACGTTCTTAATGATGTCGCATTTACTAATGGTGGGATAGGCGGGTTATAGACATTTCTGTTAAAAATCGTGAATAAAATGTGTTTTAAATATCATATGATGAATAGAATCTTGCATTCATGCTCATGTATTATTGAATTTATTAAACTTGTTGAAGAAAAGGGATAAAATGCTCGGCAAAGCCTCACATTTTATCCCTTTTCCTCAACTTGTTAAATAAATTCAATAATACATGAACACTCATGTAAGATCCTCTTTATACACGGTATTTGAATCCACCACATTAACCCTTATCTTACTGTTCACGACAACCCCTATCTTTGCAAAAAGTATAGATCCAGATCAGATGGCTTCTGAAGAAGCCATCTGATCAGGATCTACACTGTTTGGCATTCAGTTTATGAATTTGTAGCAATAAATTACATCAAGTAATTTGATTGGTTGATAGAAAGAAATGGGTGTGACTTAAATGAATATTCAGCAAGATAAGGGTTAACAAATCCCTGCAATGAGCATCCTTCTAAACCCCACTTTATATAGAGAACTGTGGGGTTTACATTGTTCACTTATTCCCCCAATTTTGCTCAAGAGATAGATTCTTTGTACATGTATGCATTAGAAACTGCCTCAACGAGGTGGTTCTAATGAGCATCCGAGCCATAAGTTATTTTGAAGCAAAAACCTGGAGCAAAAATAAGAAAAATAACTCAAATTTTAACAGAAAAATGTCATTTTTAGAAGCATGAAAGAATAAATGATCTAACATTAGTGTGAAATTAAGCGTTATCTTACATAAGTGTGAAAGAAAGCATTATCTGACTGGTATGAAGGAAAGCATTATCTCATAGGGTTCATAACAGAAAGTGATGAAGTGATATCTCACATGAGTGAAAAGGAAAGCATTATCTCACAATATGAAAGAAAGCATTATCTCTCTAGAGTGTGAAAAAAAGAGTTATCTCACATGAGTGTTAAAGAGAGCATCATCTCGCAAGAATGCGAAAGTCTTATCTCACATGAGTATGAAAGGATTATCTCAAATGAGTGTGAAAGAAAGTGTATTTTCACATTAGTGTAAAAGAAAGGGTTATCTCACAAAAGTATGAAAGAATGGGTTATCTCACACAAGTGTTAAATAAGGGTTTTCTCACATGCGTGTGAAAGAAAGTGTTAACTCACAAGAATGTGAAACAAAGCATTATCTGACATGAGTGTGAAAGAAAGTGTTATATCATATGAGAGTGAAAGAAAGGGTTATCTCATATGAGGCTGAAAGAAAGCATTACCTCACAAGAGTGTGAAAGAAAGCATTATCCCACAAAAGTATGAAACAAAGCATTATCTCACACAAGTGCGAAAGAAAGCATTATATCACACAAGTCAGAAAGAAAGTACTACATGTATCTCATATAATTGTGATAAAAGCATTATCTCAGATGAGTAATTTATCCTGGTGTAATATTATAATGAGACTTTTAAAAACAAACCTTTAATTTAGCATCAGGGTTGAGAATCATCTGAGCAAGGTGAGCAATAGCTCCAGCATCCACCACCGTCTGAGCAAGCTCTGGTGAGTGTTTACAGATGTCGCTGAGAGCAGAGGCAGCAATTCTTTTCAGTGAGAGTTCTGGTTCTTGTATACACAACACAAGCAGAGGGACGGCACCTGCATCAACTACCGCCTGGGCTAATTCTGGAGAGAAAGATAAAATGATTGGGACCCAAGGCTATATATGTTTCCTGTGCTGAGCTCACTTGTCCTCCTCATAAATTTAACCCTTATCTTGCTGAATATTCATTTAAGCCACACCCATTTCTGTCTATCAACCAATCAAATTACTTGATGTAATTTATTGCTACAAATTCCTAAACTAAATGCCAAACAGTGTAGATCCTGATCAGATGGCTTCTTCAGAAGCCATCTGATCTGGATCTACACTGTTTGCAAAGATAGGGGTTGTTGTGAACAGCAAGATAAGGGTTAAAAATGCCAACAGCTGTTGGCATTATAAAATTCGTCATCAGGACAAATATTATTCTCTGCTAAACGTAACAGGAAAACTGTCTCATTTGTTTATATGTTCATATTTATAAGGGATTATAAAATTCATGCTCAAATGAGTTGATCGTGTATAAGGTTTTATAACCTTTAGCCCTGCAATAAAGGTAACCATTTATATATAAACATTGTATGTGATGATTTTTTTTATTTGTCAGTCAACTGATGGATTTTTTTAAATACAGTAGAACTTCGATGGCTCGAACACCGATGGCTCGTTTACCATGGCTAAGTCGAACCCGTTCTTTAGCCCCTAGGGAAATCCTCTACATGAGAAATAGTGGGAGATAATTAAGGAGATTTTCGTCTTTTATCTTGCAAATGTATGCTGTGTGTACGCATTAGAATCGCCTTGATGAGGCGATTCTAATGAGTACACACAGCATACATTTTCATTATAGAACATCGAAAAAATATCAAAAAGTATATAGTATGCCTCCTGGCAGTAGCTCTCAGTGGCTCGAACTACCCTGTCTCAAACAGATTTTCAAGGTCCCAAAGGTGTTCAAGCCATTGAAGTTCGACTGTACACAGTATTTGCCTTAATTACTTCACCTGCTCTAGCTAGCTCATAAGTGCATACCGTTACTTTTTTCAAGAAGTATAACTGACATCAAATGAGAGTACAAAATTCTGAAGTCTGCTGAAGTTGAAACAGTGCTAAAAGACGATAACACATCACACCCGTGAACACAGTACATTTTTACAAAACTCCAAAATGACTACCGTACTTTTCTGATGAAAATCTGTGATAATTTTTCTTATTATACTTCAAACATAGGTTGTGGGTGCTTGTTGAGGCAATTCTAACGAGTACCCACAACCTATGTCTTGGAGCAGAAATAAGAATCAAAGCGCCAAAAAAGCACTGAAATGACAGGTTCTATGAAAAATTCGTGAATATCAAGGCCTTTATGAAAAGGTTTCAAATTTAGTCACTCTCCGGGCTAATTCAGCAGACGACAAATTGCTGATGTTTTTCTTATTTTTCCTAGAAAACAGGACTTGACATCTCATGAAAATTGTCTCCATTGGAGACAAATCTATGGAGACAATTTGCATGAAGTGTCAAATTCTGTTTCCTGGAAAAAAACAAAAGATATTTCAAAATGTTGTCTGCTGAAAAATGCCCAGCATGAAGAGCCTAAAAGTTAAACCTCTATAAGTACTGAAGTCTGATTTGGAGAAACCAAGGTTATGGTTATTAACAGAAAATAATTTGGTCAGTGTGTTAACAATAGAATAAGGACATAAATCATTATCTCAGGGCCCATATTGTTTGCAACAGTGACTTGTAACATCCCAGTAGACAACAAAGCAGATGACGATTGTTGTGATTGGCATCTTAAGCGTTTATTGGATGCAGAAGAAATCAACCAGAGCCCTTTGACGGACCTTGCCGGAAACTATCGAACATAGATACCCATCAGTTCCAGTCGTCCCAATACTGGGACATTCAGAAACATCTAAGACCCTGATCAAAGGGCAAAGAATGTGGCGTCTTCACAGTTTGCTTAAGGTATGCAACCTCATTTAAAACTCAATACTTACAGAATAAACATGTAATTAGACCTCTCAAAAAAGGTGGAGTACCATGTTCGATGTTGGTCAGTAAAGGGTTGTTTGTGAGAATTCGTACTTATAGACACATTGAACCCTTTCAACCCTGTTGACCGTTGCAAACCTTGTAGATCCAGATCAGATGGCATGTAACAAGCAGAATTGCCAGAATCTACATGTACACTGTTTGCCATCATGTAAGTGAACTAAAAATAACCTTTCTACAGGAATAACTAGAACTGTCAGAGAAGCTGACAATAGCCCCGCTATAGCGCTATCAGAAAAGAAAACAAGAGGGCCCACAGGGCCCTGGTTTGCTCACCTGTCTGTCACTGTCTCGAGTACATTCTATATTTAGCTATGGTGGCCATCAGCAGTGATTTTAGCTTATTTGGTAGGGAGTAACCTAGGTAACATTCCTGTGAAGTTTGAATCAAATTGGCCTTAGGGTTTAGGAGGGGTTCACGTTTGAATCAGATTTACAATATTTTTCTATTTTTAGCTCCGGTGGCCATTTTTTTCATCAGAGCGGGATTGTTTTAGCCTTTTTGGTAGAGGGTCATCTAAGCAACATTACTTCAAAGTTTGAATGAAATTGGCCCAAGAGTACAGTAGGAATTGTCATTTTTTATTTTTAGCTCTGGCAGCCATCTTGTTCATTGGAGTGGAATAAGGTTTAACTATTTTGGTAGGGAGTCACCTAGGCAACATTCCTGTGAATTTTTAAAATCTAATTGGCCCAAAGGTTTAGAAGGAGTTCGCATTTGAAGCAAATTCACAATGTTTTTTCTATTTTTAGCTCTTGTGACCATTTGTTAATCGTTATGCTATTTTCCTAGAGGGTCGTCTACACAACATTCCAATGAAGTTTAGAAGCCTTCATGGTACTGTGGTCATGTTACTTGCCTTGGGGTAGCAGTATCGATCCCAAGCTTCTTCAGACTTTCATATTGGTTTTTAAACAGAGGTCCCATCACTGTATGACCTTAGCTTTCGGTGAGACTTCAACTCAAACACTCACTCCTATGAAGGAACCTTTATGCCAAATATGAAGGCTGTATCTTAAATGCTCCAAAAGTTATGACAAAGTAGGTCAAAGGTCAAGGTCATGGCTAAAAAAATTTGAATGATTGGGAAAACTTTGTCACAGGGAACACACATGCCAAATATGAAGGCTCTATCTCATATGGTTCAAAAGTTATGATAAAGTAGGTCACAGGTCAAAGTCACAGGTCAAATCTTTATATGAGAGGGTTTTTCTATGATTTTATCTACTGACCTACTTTTTGGACTGACATGACCAATATTTGAACATGACTCAGATATTGTCAAGATGATCATTCTGGGCATGTTTGATGATGATCGGACCTAATCTGTGGCCTCTAGTGTGTTCACAAGGTTTTTCTATGATTTGACCTACTGACCTACTTCTTGACCTGAAATGACCCATATTCGAACTTGACCGAGATATTGTCAAGACTTATCATTCTGAGCAAGTTTGATGATGATTGGACCAAAAATGTGGCCTCTAGTGTGTTCACAAGGTTTTTCTCTTATTTGACCTACTTTTCTGACCTGCCATGACCCATATTCCAAGGTGACCAAAATATTATCAAGATGATCATTCTGAGCAAGTTTGATGATGATTGGACCAAAACTGTGGCCTCTAGTGTGTTCACAAGGTTTTTCTATGATTTGACCTACTGACCTACTTTTTGAACCAACATGACTCATATCCGAACGTGACTATGATATCATCAAGATGATCATTCTGAGCAAGTTTGATGATGATTGGACATAAATTGTGGCCTCTAGTGTGTTCAGAAGGTTTTTCTATGATTTGACCTAATGACCTACTTTTTGACCCGACAACACCTATATTCGAACTTGACTGAGATATTGTCAAGATGATCATTCTGGGCTAGTTTGATGATGATCGGACCAAAACTGTGGCCTCTAGTGTCTTCACAAGCTTTTTTTCCTGATTTGACCTACTGACCTACTTTTTGACCCAACATGACCAATATTCGATCTTGACCGAGATATTTTGTGGTGGTACAAAATGTGTGCAAGTTAAGTTAAAATCAAATCATAAATGAAACAGCTATCATGCAGACAAGACCAAAATAGACAATTTTTGCCCTTTCAGGGGCCGTAACTCCGTAACACATAATGGGGTATGGCTGGTTCAAGAAAGGAACCCAGATCCCATGATGGTACAAGTTGTGTGCAAGTCTGGTTAAAATCAAATCATAAATGAAGATGCTATCGTGCGGACAAGACCAAAATAGGCAATTTTTGCCCTTTCAGGGGCCGTAACTCCAAAGCACATGATGGGATATGGCTGATTCAATAAAGGAACCCAGATCCCATGGTGGTACAAGTTGTGTGCAAGTCTGGTTAAAATCCAATCATTAATGAAGATGCTATCGTGCGGACAAGACCAAAATAGGCAATTTTTGCCCTTTCAGGGGCCGTAACTCCAAAGCACATGATGGGATATGGCTGATTCAAGAAAGGAACCCAGATCCCATGGTGGTACAAGTTGTGTGCAAGTCTGGTTAAAATCCAATCATTAATGAAGATGCTATCGTGCGGACAAGACCAAAATAGGCAATTTTTGCCCTTTCAGGGGCCGTAACTCCGAAGCACATGATGGGATATGGCTGATTCAAGAAAGGAACCCAGATCTCATGGGCGTACAAGTTGTGTGCAAGTCTGATTAAAACCAAATCATAAATGAAGATGCTATCGTGCGGACAAGACCAAAATAGGCAATTTTTGCCCTTTCAGGGGCCGTAACTCAGTAACACATGATGGGATATGGCTGGTTCAAGAAAGGAACCTAGATCTCATGGGGGTACAAGTTGTGTGCAAGTCTGGTTAAAATCCAATCACAAAATGAAGATGCTATCCTGCGGACAAGACCAAAATAGGCAATTTTTGCCCTTTCAGGGGCCGTAACTCTGTAGCACATGATGGGATATGGCTGGTTCAAAAAAGCAACCCAGATCTCATGGTGGTACAAGTTGTGTGCAAGTCTGGTTAAAATCAAATCATAAATGAAGATGCTATCGTGCGGACAAGACCAAAATAGGCAATTTTTGCCCTTTCAGGGGCCATAACTCAGTAACACATGATGGGATATGGCTGGTTCAAGAAAGGAACCTAGATTTCATGGGGGTACAAGTTGTGTGCAAGTCTGGTCAAAATCATATCATAAATGAAGATGCTATCGTGCGGACAACAAATTGTTTACGGACGCACGGACGGACGCACGCACGTACGACGGACAAAATGTGATCACAAAAGCTCACCTTGTCACTACGTGACAGGTGAGCTAAATACAAGAAAAAAAATGTTTTCAGCTTTCAGCCACTAATTAAAGGTAGTAAAAAGGCAATCCAGAGTTATGGTTCATGTGCTCTGCACATCGACTCATGATGCTTTACATTTGTGTGAAGTTTCATGAAAATATCTCAAACCGTTTTTACGTTATGGAGCGGACAATGTTAAAATTGCCATTTTTCAATGTTCAAAGGCCAATAACTCCAAAAGTAGGCAATCCAGAGTTATGCTTCATGCGCTCTGCACATCGTCTTATAGTGCTTTACATTTGTGTGAAGTTTCAAGAAAATACTTCAAAAGGTTTTTGAGTTCTGGTGCGGACAAGGTTAAAATTGCCATTTTTCAATGTTCAAAGGGCAATAACTCTAAAACTAGGCAATCCAGAGTTATGGTTCATGTGCTCTGCACATCGTCTCATGGTAATTTACATTTGTGTGAAGTTTCATGAAAATACCTCAAACGGTTTTTTGAGTTATCATGAATAACGGAATTTTTTCAATGTTCAAAGAGCAATAACTCCAAAAGTAGGAAATCCAGAGTTATGGTTCATGCCCTCTGCACATCATCTCATAGTGCTTTATATTTGTGTTCAAGTTTCATGAAAATTCCTCAAACGTTTTTGAGTTACGATGAATAAAGGAATTACCGATTCACAGAAGGATAAGGCAAATCCAATATAGCCTCCACTTTTTCAAAGTGGGGCTTTAAATACACCCAAGAGTCCTGTTCTGAAACTCAGGGATGAAAAGGTAAAATCTCGAATGTAGGTTTTATAAACTAGAGCTGTCAGTGAAACTGACTAGGGCCCCGGCAGCGCTATCAGAGGAGTAGGAAAAAATTTGTGGACGGACAGACAGACAGACAGACGGACGGACAGAGTGATTACTATAGGGCACCCACACTTTCAGTGCGGGGCCCTAATAAGAAAGTTATGGAGGATAAAAAAATTTGTGGACGGACAGACGGACAGACAGACAGACAGACGGACGGACAGAGTGATTACTATAGGGCACCCACACTTTTTAGTGCGGGGCCACATTATGGTTAACATTTCTGCCAAGAAATATTTAAATCCATCCAGGAATAATAACAAAGTTATTAATTGATGGAAAGACCCTTTTTTTGACTTTTAACCTCTAAGTATGACCTTGACCTTTGAGGTACGGACCTGAGTCTTGCGCGCAACACTCCATCACATTATGGTTAACATTTCTGCCAAGTAATATTTAAATCCATCCAGGAATAAGAAAGTAACGGAGGATAAAAAAATTTGTGGACGGACAGACAGACGGACAGACAGACGGACGGACAGACGGACGGACAGAGTGATTACTATAGGTTACCCACACTTTCAGTGTGGGGCCCTAATTATTCAAGGCATTTGCAAACTTAAATCAATACATGTATACATGTGCGTGAGAAAATGTTCAAATGTATCTAATATATATGATTTGAGCAAAACTGCGCTAAAAACTGAAAACAAGCCGGACTACGTTTTTGTGTGGACGGCAGTACTGAGTCAAAGCTGAAAAGTAGATTAAAAATAATGTATACCCCCGTAAACCCCAGTATTCTCTATATAATGTGTAGTCATTTCAAGAACTTGTTCACATGAAGTGAAAGGCAAGTCTAATTAACATATCAGTAAATTATTATGCTTTTATGATAAAAAGACGCAAATTGCTGACATAATTTTGTGTTTATTAAGGAACTTGTATGTTTAAACATACATGCCAGGGCTGGAAAATAGAGGATCTTACATAAGGGGTCATTTCATATGATATTTATGAAATGAGCCTTCGGCGAGTTTCATAATTTTCATATGAAGTGACCACGAGTGGAAGATTCTTTTTATCATATGACCACTTTAAAATGGATTCTATTGCCTTGAAGTTTGACAAATTTTTCACAAAAAATGCATGGTTGGCATGGGTATCTTCATGACGTTACTTAATCCCGAAGTGTTATTACGTGTGTTGTCATACTATTTTATTATACGACGTTATCCACTGCTTATCAACGACATCATATGGTAAATTCCACTAGTCCATGATGGCTTTACATGTACTTACCTGCATTATGTCTTGCTATGTAGCCAAGGGCCCAGGCTGCAGCTTCTTTTACCCCAGGGTCAAACTCCTCCAGACATATGACCAGGGCATCAAGGGCACCACAGTCTACAACTGACTGGGCAAGCCCAGGGGAGTGTTTAGCGACGGCCCGCAGTACAAAGGCAGCTGCTTTCTTGTAGAACCTCTGTAACAGAACAGGTCACAAAACAAACTTTAACATGTGGGTCAATTTGTTCCAAACTAGTGATATCTTTAGATAACATATCGCTAAACCTGTGATCGTCAATATGGCAAATATACTAATATTCTTCCTAAAAAAATGTAAGTCTACAGCGCCTCATACTTTTCAGCAAAAATACCACTGGCAAACAGTGCAGGCCCGCATTCTGCGGCGTCTGATCAGGGCCTACACTATTTGCTAACAGACTTTTCCTTCAAAAATAAAATAAAGACAAATAAAATTGGTCTGACACTTCGTATATTAGAAATGGACTTGTCCAACATGTAGCAATGGAAGAGTCCACTAGCAAACAATGGGTAATGGATTTGTTAAGCTAATAACGCTTTGAACAACTGGGTCATGACGTAATTTATTCATCACGAAAACACGCCTATCATTACGAAAACACATCCGTGTGGCATAGCGCATTCTGTCATATCTTCAAGATGGTTAGTTTCCCGATGAAAATTTGTGATACAGTCGAACTTCAATGGCTCGAACACCGATGGCTCGTTTACCATGGCTGAGTCGAACACGTTTTTGAGTCCCTAGGAAATTCCTCTGCATAAGAAAACTTGTGGGATAATTAAGGAGATTTTCGACTTTTATCTTGCAAATGTATGCTGCGTGTACTCATTAGAATTGCCTCAATGAGGCGATTCTAATGAGTACACACAGCATACATTTATGTTACAGAACACCGAAAAGAACTCCAAAAATACCCCCATTATGTTTTCTGGAAGTATACAACAGTGGCTCGAACTACCTCTGTCTCGAACAAATTTCCATGGTCCCAAAGGTGTTCGAGCCATCGAAGTTCGACTGTAATAGTCTTATTTATACTTAAAGCATAAGCTGTAGGTGCTTGTTAGAACCACCTCATTGAGGCTGTTCTAACGAGTACCCACAACCTATGTCTTGGAACAGAAACAAATAGAAAATGAATACCCCAGCTTTCTCTTAAACTCTCTATATAAAGTGGGGTTTAAGGGGTGTTCATTACACAAACTTGTTAATGTGATGATAAGTTTGATCTCCTTAAGCCCCACTTTTATATACAAAAAGCTTTACAGGGGTATTCACCATATTTGCATTATTTGCTGGCTCCCAGCTTGCACAGTGTCAATATTGGAAAAACAGGTAATCAGACCCCACTGACCTTTCAAGGTCAGGGGGTCTGGTTACCTGTTTTTCCAACACTGATAACCTTCAGACAAGGAACCAGCAGATAATGCAAATAAGGTGAATACATTTTTCTGCTTATTTCTGCCCAAAAACATGGATTGTTGGTACTTGTTAGAACTGCTTTGCCAAGAACTGCCTTGCAGAGGCAGTTTTAATGAGTTCGCCCACAGTGAGGCAGCTCTTATGAGTTCCCACAATCTATGTTTTGAGAAGAAATATGAAAAATATCTGAATTTTTTGTTTGAAAATTTTCAGTTTTTGGTGATAAAATTTTCAATATATATGCATGTTCTTAAATGGGCGTGTTTTCGTTATAAATAAGCTACAACATTTACATTTTCAAAGGCGGTCTATAAAGCGAATTTATCATATGACATCGCGTCTGAGAGTGTAATAACGCCATGTAATATTTTCGATAATCCACTAGTGGATTAAATATGCAAATTAGCTAGATACGTCCTGTAACATTACATGAACGACGTCTTTAACGATGTCGAATTATTAATGGTGGAATATTGACATTTACAATCGTGAATAAAATACGTTTTAAATGTCATATGATAAATAGAATCTTGCATTCGTGCTCATGTATTATTGAATTTATTAAACTTGTTGAGGAAAAGGGATAAAATGCTCGGCAAAGCCTCACATATTATCCCTTTTCCTCAACTCGTTTAATAAATTCAATAATACATGAGCACGAATGCAAGATCCGCTATATCTGCTTTGTTTGTTTTTTTTGTTTGTATTGGAGTTTAATGGCTCAGTCAACATTATTTTAGGTCATTTTTGAGCCGGTCAGTTTACCTATCCACACTTTTCCTGGGCAGGCTTATACATAAGCAGTTAACCAGTACAGTGCACATTCTTTTGCCAGAAACTGACAACTGCCCTTCTTGACTCAGCAGAAGGGAGAGAATGACCGTAGAAAAGATTTCATGATCAATCTGCAAGAAAGAATGTTGCCAACCCGAGCAGGTATCAAACCCGCATCCTCCTGATCAATCTGAGCTACATATATGTACCGAGGTGGGCAAGCAAATATCTGCAAAAATGCTTGTTTTAATGAGCCAATAACTGCATATACGATGTACCTGTTAATCAGGATAATTCAGGGACCATGATCAGATTTCTGCAAAGTCGAAATCATTTAATACTAGCAACCCCAGCATGATTTGATACAAGCAGGCAAATTCTAATTGAAGAATCCCAGTTTAAAGATCTTATCAAAAGACCCACAAAACAGTTTATTTTTTCAGGATAGCTTATGTAGAACTCAAATTATAAAGGTTTAAAGCTCAGATTTTTGGCAGAATTTTAAGAATAATTTGGCTCTCATTTAGCCATTTCACTTAGGTACAGAAAAATGGCACCAAAAGTGGACATAAATCAAATTTAAAATTTGTATATCTCTGGTTAAAATAAATAAATTTTTGAAGCGCACACAACTAAGTGTAGCTTGTTCTTTTCTCTTACATTTTAAATCAAGAAATACGAAATTAATTTAGGCTCAGTATGTAGCATTTTTGTTAATTAACTTAATTAACTTAAAATTGGATTTTCTCGACTTTGGTCCATAAGAATTTAACCCTTGTCCTGCTGAATATTTATACATGCCACACCCACTACCGATTATCAACCAATCAGATTACTTGATGCAAATTATTGCAACAAATTCACAATCTGAATGGCAAACAATGTAGATCCTGATCAGATGGCTTCGTCAGAAGCCATCTGATCTGGATCTACATTGTTTCAAAGATAAGACGTATCCGGGATTAGCAGGACAAGGGTTAAAAGCGCAGCTAGCATTATATAGCTGAATGTATTATCAAACGGTTGGCAAATATGCAGGATAAAAAGATTATGTTTAGACTGTTGCATTTTAATTTCACGACCCATACCCTCTCATCAAAATTGAGGTTGAAAAGTATCGGGAAATTTTTACTTGCCCCTCATAAGGAGCATCTTATAGTCTTTCCACTAGTATGCATGATAAAGAACTACACTAATTAAAACTTTTGATAAAAATAAGATCGTCCATATACCGTCCTGCAAAGCAAAACAAATTCCAGGCTCAATCTGTTGTCTTCTGGGGTTGCTATTCATACCAAAAAAATATTCCACCCTTCAGTGTCCACTTTAATCCATGTGATCTACACTCTGCTACTTTTCACCATATTTAACCCTTAAGATGCCGAGAAAAACTTCATCTGAAAATGTCGTCTGCTGAATCTTCTTGAAAACTTTTTAAAAATATTTTTGCACACAGGCATGCAGTGTGGACCCAGATCAGACATAATCGGAGAGAATTCCAATGCACATGCATATACCAGTATAATGCAATGTTTGATTGGATATAGTCAAAAATTGACGAAAGTAAATACTCTGTGATACATTGTCCAAAATCCAATGCCAAGTGCTGCATAATGTTTCTTCATTGACTGGCATTCCTTAGTACACAGCTAGCTCACAGCGCTTGCGGCATTGTGTGGATACTTAGTACATTTTTGTAGTACACCACAACCTCGTTAAAGCATGGTTTGTTATAACAGAGTTTCCAATTGGATCCCAAAAATGTGTAGATTAAATAGAAAAATGACCATAAATGGTCATTTTTCTATATAATCTATACATTTTTGCTTCTACCTTGGACCCAAACAAAAGTTTGTGGTGTACAATTTTTCAACAAGAAAAATGCCAAATGACATTATGGACGGGTTTTTCAGGGTTAACCAAAAGGTAAACCGGGACGCGGACACCCAGCCGGCCGCCCGCCCGCATGGCCATCGCTATTCTAAAGAATGGAATGAAACCTGTCCAAAAAAAGCAATAGTGAATATCAAACTTACATTTTGTTCAGCCAAGGAATAAACAAGCTGTGGCAATATATCTCCCTTTACAACTGCTTCTGCTAAATCATCATTGTAGTTTGCCAGTCTACCAAGAGCTAGAGCTGCTGTCTGTTGAATTGTAGGTACAATGTCCAACAAGAGTGGCCGCAAAAGGGACATAACCCCAGCATTTTGCAGTATTTCGATATTCTGTGGCCTTGATGCTAGTTCTGCTACTGTCTGTACAAACTGCGTCCGAGCTTTCTGATACTGCTCAAAAACTGAAAAAATGAAAGTTCAGGCACCATTTGTTACAAACCTCATCAAGGCAATTCTAAAAAAAATAATATGCAAATAGGGTAAAAGTGGAATATATTGTTGCAGTGGTAAAACTCATGACTCATGATCTAGGGGTTACAGGTTTGAGTTCCATGCAAGGCATCATACACTGCATATGTCCTTGAGCAAGACACTTTATCCACATTGCTTGATACCTGTTTCTACCCAGATATTAACTGTTTGTTTTTGTTTGTTTGATTTGAGGTTTAACGTCCCCGTCAACACTGTAAAGGTCATTTTGGAGACGTTGCTTCCAATTTTGTGGGACTTTTACCCGACATTGAGATGAAATGACATCTCAAGCCCTGTCGCCCAATGAAACCAATAGGGTTTATAAGCATGAATGGTCAGCCTTGCACCGTGGTTCCTGGACAGGCTTAGATCCTCTAAGCAGTTTACCAGTACTAGTGTGCGGGCCAGATTCAGCTCTGCGTGGAAGCATCATGCAGCCCATATATTTCTTCAAGCCCCTATGGGCGGGGTCATAGATATTAACTGAGATTACCGACAAATTTGACTGATTCACTCAGTATTAGAAAATCAATAAAAAATAATGATCATTACAAAAACCTGCCTATTCAAATACATGTATATTGAGAATTATGCCACAAAAAAATGATTTTTTTTCTGATAAAAGATCTGATATTTTTCATATTTCTGCTCAAAACAATTATATTGTGGGTACATGTTAGAACCGCCTTGCTGAGGCAGTTCTAACATGTACCCACAATCTATGTAGCAGAAATAAGTAAACAAGAGGCCCACCAGAGGACAGGTGGGAACTGCCCAGTAGCAACAATGTATTTCGATAAGATATGATTACACTAGCAGCTCTCAAACAAAGCCCCGTAGTCATACTCAAATGAGCACCTATGGGGACTCCATATCTGAAATATTAGGCCTTTTATGAAGATGAGGAGGTGGGGCATGGACCCCATTACGAAAACACGCCTATACAAATACATTGCCAATTTTTTTGCCAAAAATTAGAAATTTTAAGATGAAAAATTGAGATATTTTTCTTCTGCTCAAAATATAGATTGTGGGGACTCTATAGAGCCGCCTCGACGAGACGGTTCTATTGAGTACCCACAATCTATGTTTTTGAGCAGAAATAAGAAAAATAATGTACACCCCATAAAACCCCAGTTTTACTGTATAAAAGTGGGGTATCAGGGGGTCAAAATTATCTCGTTATGCAATGTAGCCCTGGTTGGTATCACAATGAATACATCTGTCTAACAATAAGAAACAAAAATATATATGGTTTAGGGGTAGGGATCTGTTTCATAAAAAAAAAAACCCGCAATGGTTAATATGGTGAATATTTCCATAAAGTCTAAGCCTCATAGGACATATGGTTTATGGGGAGATGAATTTTTTTAACATTTTTAGCATTTTGGTTTCCATGGCAACCAATTAATATGAGTAGGCCTTATATCATATGGCAGACAGAACATAGAAGATTGCTTAAGGAACATTTTTATGAAAATTTGGTCAAAATATCTGCAAAGGCTTAATTGGCAGTGAATGACATTTTTCCATTTCCCCATTATAAGTCTATGGAAACTCTAAGTTGCCATAGCAACTAAACATAAGAGCCGATTTTCAGAAAACACAAATTTCAATCCAAAGCCCAAGGATGCTACAGAATTAATTTCGGTCAAATTGGCTCAGTGACTTTAAAGGAGATGTAGTTTAAAAGTGTTGACGCAGACGACATTTCGTTTGTCTGTTTGATTTGAAGTTTAACGACCCCATAAACACTGTATAGGTCATTTCGGAGACACTGCTTCCAACACTGATTTGCCTGGACAGGCTTACATCCTCTAAGCGGTTTACGAGTACTTGTGTGCTGTCAGTTTCAGCTCTGCATAGAAGCATCATGCAGTCTATTTCTTCAAACCCCAAGAAGCCTCAGTGGTGCAGTGGTTACGCTACTCGCCTTGTAAACCAGGGATTGCAGGATCGATCCCGGGCTTCTCCAGACTTTCGGATGAGACTTTAAACCGAGGTCCCGTCTCCGTTTGACCTTAGCTGTTGGTGGGACGTAAAACTAAAACTCACTCACTCACTCACTCTTCAAACCCCAATGGAGACGACATGCGACGAACAACTGCCTATCATATAAGCTTACCCAGAGTCTTTGACTCTGGTGAGCTAAAAATGTATACTCCTTTACTTGAATGAGCTGGCGGACAGCAAAATGAAAAATAAGTTTTTCTTCTAAGGAAGTGTTGGACCAGCTTTTAAATCTAGCCAATGTGGTCATATTCTATGTCTGTGTTCTTGAAATATCCTCATGCAAACAGTGAATGTTTTGATCGGACTGCATAGGCTGGTTGGAGTCTTCAGCCATCACACAGGTCATATTGTCATCAAAAAATTTTCAAACCCATGTTCTGTGCTCCCAGTTTTCTAATTCAAGTTGCATCCAGCAGGCTTATGTGCTACATGTCAAAAGGCAGAAAAACTTCCCTTGATTGTAGCAACTGCGTGCGACTGGTAAAAGGCGGGAAATTCAGCGCTCGGCAAAAATACAATAAAACGTGTGACCAGCGAAGACTCGGATCAGCCTGCGCATCTGTGAAAACCAACCATTCTGTCCTGGTCAGACATAAATTCGCTGTTACATTAACTCTTATCTTGCTGTTCACGACAACCCCTATCTTTGCAAACAGTGTAGATCCAGATCAGATGGCTTCTGAAGAAGCCATCTGATCAGGATCTACACTGTTTGACATTCAATTTTTGAATTTGTAGGAATAAATTACATCAAGTAATCTGATTGGTTCAAAGTCAGAAATGGATGTGGCTAAACTGAAAATTCAGCAAGAGAAGGGTTAAATATAACTTTCCTGTTAGCCCAGTTGTTTTTGCTTCTGTTTTGGTTTTGTTTTCCCACAAAATACAGGTTAATCCAGTTCAGTACAAGCAGTCTGTCAAATTTTCAATGTGAATTAAGAAATAGATCAGCTCTAACTGTGATTTGTTGAGTAATAAATCACAGTTTGGAGGTCAGTTGTAAAGTAGACAAATCACGAGCGCGTAGCGCGCGTGATTTGTCTACTTACAACTGACCGACAAACTATGATTTATTTCACAACAAATCACTGGCTAGAGCTGATCTATTTCGATTCTAACACGCTGAAAATCGGCAATAATGTTGTTGTTTCCTTCAAAATCTCACAACTTTTCGCCATTGTTAGAAGAAATCCCGCTAAAATTATCGACTGAAACACATGCATTTATATCCTTTTCTAACGTTTTCGATGCGAAAAATGACGTTACACCGTCTAACGTCAAGGAAATCGACTAGTGACGTCATCGATTGGCAGTTTTTAATGACGTCACTTGTCACTCTCTTCCTAGCCGTGATTTGTTGTAGAATAAAACACAGTTGTTTTCCATTGCTTGTATAGGCGCGCTGTGTTAGAATCTGTGATTTGGGAGCAATAGCCGCCAGAAATTTCTCATTCATTTGATTTTTTCTTGAGTTTTTTTTTTTTTTCAGAGAAAATGGCCGGTTTCACTTTAGTCAGGTTCTCCACAAAAGCAAAAAGTGGCTTCAACTGTTCATCGTTTGGGTATCTGTTTTGATATTCCCAACTATATGACAATGTGAATCTGTAGGTCTGTCAAACCCATATTTTTCTCGCAAGATGACAATGTCCATTAGGAGTCAATGTGGTCTCGTAACAATATTCTGAATTGTATTTTTATGCACGCTTGTCATAAAGTGACCGTTCATGCTTCAGGCGTTCATGTGGGTGGCTTTCCCTTTGATAATAAATACCGTTATGTAATCATGCATTAAAAATCAGTTAAAACATGAGCGCCAAATGGTTGAAGTGTATAAACGTAACTAAAACAAATGTAATCATCCATGAATGGATCAATTTCGAAGTGTTCTTGAACATTGAAACATTTTTTGATTAAGAGTATGATGCACCAAAAATTACTGCGATTTCGATTGCATTTTGTCACCCAGCACTTTTTTCCCCATTTCCGATATGTCCGCAATGGAACAACCTTGGCATATCGACCTTTTGATGGTTGTATTTGATATGATCTTTCTTCATTTCTAGGTGTATTTGCTCGATTCTTGAGTCCTATTTACGATACAACGCTTATCAAGTACGCTGATACCTCCTGTTCAACATAATAAATAGATATCATTTGACATGTCACAAATAACAATTCTAAATTCTGATTAATGATATCACAAGCTAAGAGGCTTCGACTATTATCACTTAAAAATTGGAGTTGAATGACACCATTAGGGATAGGGGAATGAAATGATGCTCTGTAAGGCTGACACTATTAATCGGATAATCGATTATTCAATCGATAAATTCTACAAAAATTATTAAAATTACTGATTTGCTTGCAATCGATTATTTGATAAGTACAATTTACTACCCAAAGCTGTGCTTAAAATAGCTGTATGAGTGGCAAACAGTGCAGAACCAGATTAGGTGACGTGTTTGCTCAGGTCTGTCAGTTCAAATACATATGGCAAAGTATAGGATATTGTAGGAGTTATGCTCAGACATAAAGCCAGACAGGTAAAATTATGACCAAATCTTCAGTGATTACTAATCGGTTATCGATCGCAATGATAGGAATGATAATCTATTTTCATTTCTGACATCACCGATTAGCCAGCCTTAATGCTCTGGTGTCGTATAAGTCCACAAATATCTGCCTGGACATGCTATATCATGTGCCAACCAAACAGATCAATACACTAAAATGACTAAATACAATAGTAGCCAATGTTTCTAGCATTACCTAGACATAATGAACAGCACAGTAGCTCTGTGACTGAGGTGCAAAGATAAGTAAAAAAAATATTTTTGAACTTCACAAATGCATCTATGTACTCAGAGATCAGGGATTTTCCTACCCTTCAGAATAAGGGTCCAGGAGCCGCTGGGTTTGGGAAAAACAGCTCGCTAATATTTACAGTTGGGAATTTAAATCAGCTGTAACTTTGTCAATTTTGGTTCAATTTTCATGAAATTTTTATCAAAATGTAGCACAACATCAGAAATTGGGAAATTTGTTATAAAATTTGGGAATATTTATATTTAAATTGGGAAAAATAAAATAGGGGCCGATTACCGGCCCCAAATTTGCACTAGGAAAATCCCTGGAGATTATATATTTGTTGTTGTTGTCATTTAAAATGACGCTTACAAAGGCAAAGACAATACCAGCCAGTTACCGTGGCCGAATGGCCATAATTATTAAGATATCCGGACAACTAGGCACATAACAAACTCGACCCACAATATTATAAAGCTTATTAAGCCGACATTAATACTTTATTTTCCTGTTTTATTATTATTACTATAATTTTATAATATTTATTTATGCATATTAAAAATTATAGTTTCTAGTTTATTTTTTGCATTTTTTTTCTAAAAAAAATCATCCTAATAGGCTCTGATTATGACTTAATTGCCAAACAAAAACGGTTGCACATTCTGGCTGATACAACAAACTAGAAAAAAAAAACAAAAAAAAAAACCAGTTTCGTATTCTCCAGAAACAGGAAAATGCTGATAATTAATCAGACCTTTTTTTCGAAGATTTATTCGCTGGTCAATTTAAGAAACAACTTGAATAGATGAAATTTTATTAAAAAAAAAAATCTTTATATTTTTTTTAGATATACTCCATTAAATATTGATATAAAATTTGTCTTATTATTTTGTTTTGTTTGAGGTCATCTTGGAGATGTTGCTACCAGTTTTGTGGGACTTTTACCCGACATTGAGGTGAAATGACATATCAAGCCCTGTTGTCCATTGATACCAGAAGGCGTATATGCGTTGGACGATCTGACTCACACCGTTTGCCTGGGCAGGCTTAGTCCTTCCAAGCGGTTTACCAGTACTCTTGTGTAGTCAGATTCAGCTCTGTGTGGAAGCAATATGCGACCCAATCTATTTCTCCAAGCCCCGATGGGCGGGACGAAAATTTGTCTGATTAAGTCTTTTAGCCCTATTCCGTTGGTCCCTATTTCACACGTAACTTTAATTTGATTGTTTGTATGGTTATGAAATTATCATACCCAAGTGAACAATAGATAATTGGCCCTGGCAGCTAATAAATTGTATGTGCCAAGTTTGTATCTAGGCCGAGTTTGTCATGTGCCGAGTTTGCTATGTGCAGAGTTGTCCCACAACCATTATTACCTGCACGATTGTCCTCTTAACGTGGTTGCTGCAGTATAAATAGATAGACAGATAGTTAGCAAGCCAAACCTAGCTCAATTGTTATAGTGCACTTGCCTCTGATGTTTAAGGCCCGTTATATCCCTACCAGCGGTGACAAAATGTTTGCATCTGAAGCGGAGCTTGGTAGCTTAGTGGTTAGTGCCCTTGCCTCTGATGCTAAAGTCTCCCCCCCCCCCCACACACACACCCCCTTTCCCGGTTTGTTTCCCTGCAGCGGGGATAAAATCAAATTGTAAATTGTGGTGGCAACATTATCGCTGCTTATAACATAGAGAACTTTTCATTTCACCAGTGCCAACCACAGGAGCTTGACGTAATAAAATTTAAAGGGCTTATCCATATGTTTCTATATAAACGTAGAGATGAACCCTTTAATATTGTAATACGTCAAGCTTGTTAGAAGATACTTTGTTTGTCGCAATAAAAGCTCTACAGAGCTTATGTTATTTGTTTCCGATATGCGACGTTAAATAATGTTGTTGTTGTTGTATATCTATAAGGCATTTTTTCGCTGCCTATAAACTCATGGTACTTAAGTAAGTCACTTGTGCATTTCCCTATGTGAAAAACACATGATGCTCATAATACAATGACCTTCAAAATCTTTTAGTGCTCCTGATGTATTCCATCAGTGCATCTGTCAGTTCCTTCCTTCCTTGCTTACTAATGTCTTCAATCATGCCTGTCAACACTTTCAAGTTAATGTCTGTTACCAATTTCACCTCCTCCCTGGCCAGAATCTCTTCTACATTATACTCTAAAGTATCCCTTTCTGATTTAAATCTCTGACAGTGAAAAAGAAAATGATCCACATTCTCTTTCATGTTGCATGTCTCGCACAAACTTGACTGATCTTTGTTAACTTTTGCCTGGTGATCATTTAAGATTGAATGTCCACACAGCACCTGATTTACTGCAGAGAAAGTCCTTCTGTCCCTATCTCCATGACAGATCCTTTTTCCCACTCCCCCAATTATATCCTGCAATACATTCACTTTGTCTGAGCACTTGTACCTTCTTTCCCATTTTTCCCTTCCCTGTGATTTACACTCCCGTACTGCTTCTTTCTTGTCCAGGGTCGGTTTTACCTCATTATTTTTAATCATCACTGATGCTGCCGCCTTTGCTTGTTGATCTGCCAACTCATTCCCCTCAATATCTTTGTGTCCCGGCACCCAATGAACTTTGACAATATTCTCCCTGAATGTAGGACGATTTGGCCAGCGGACGATTTGGCCCGGACGATTTGGCCTAGGACGATTTGGCCAGCCAAAAATATTGGGTAGGACAATTTGGCCAGATTGATATAATGACTAGTTTAAACTGAAAAAATTAATGTTTTAGGTTTGCTTTTAATATACAGTAATGGTTGAATATGTGGAATCGAGACAATTCATCGACAAGACAATTCATCGACACGGTTTTTGGAGACAATTCATCGACACAATTGAAGACAACTCATCGACACTTTTTGAAGACAATTCATCGACACATTATTATGTTGAAATTATACACAAGCTGATAAAATGAAGACAATGTTTTGAAAATAAAATTATCTATTATCACGTTTATGATCAAAATTACGAATTTAGAAAAAATTAATTCAATATTTTGGCTTATTGACCATTTTAACCGCAATAGTTTGCCTCGTCTGATTTGATGTCGCAAAACAGTGACTGTCGGGGAGCTGTCTCAAAGTAATTGAGGATAACATGTAGCTTTTAGGATGCTGATTGCTATGTAGTGGCAGTATTGATAGTACGACCACTGGAGTTGAAGGATAATTTAGCCTCGAGATTTGTACAATTCGCATTTAGATACCTAATTCTGATCATGAGATATAAACCGTGTCGGTGAATTATCATCTAGATAATAAGCCCATGCGATAGACCTTGATTAATCCCACTTTAGGGGTAAAAGTTCAGTTTAACCATTTTTGTACCAAATGGAATCCTCCTCCTTATATATAGCATGAGTCCATTTAAAATGTAGGGTTGTCAGGTTGTGTTTTCAACTAAATTTGTTTTTTGAAAATAGCTGAACTTTTTGCAAACAGTGTAGGCCCTGATCAGACGCCGCGTTCTGTGGCGTCTGAGCTGAGCCTACACTGTTTGCCAGGGTACCCGTTTTGGGGCATATGGTACTAAATGGGTTAAATGGGATTATGTTTACGTTTCATATTTCTGCCTATAAACGTTATGCGTTATCGTTAGAATCGTTTTGATTTGAGCAGAAATCTTACTTAATGCTGAAAATTTAGGGAAAAAATGCAAACATACATGTAACTCACAATCAAGCTTCACTTGCCATCTTTTTTATTTTGATTATGAAAGTTTTGAATAATATTTGACCAAGTTCCGTATACATTTTCTTTTATGCGGTTAAAAGGGTCAATAAGCCAAAATATTGAATTAAATGTTTCTAAATTCGTTATTTTGATCATAAACGTGATAAAAGATCATTTTATTTTCAAACCGTGTCTTCATTTTATCAACTTGTGTATAATTTCAACATAATAATGTGTCGATGAATTGTCTTCAAAAAGTGTCGATGAGTTGTCTTCATTTGTGTCGATGAATTGTCTCCAAAAACCGTGTCGATGAATTGTCTTGTCGATGAATTGTCTTGTTCCCGAATATGTAGAAGGAACATTTTAAGGAAGATTTTAAACAATTAGATGTTTTTTGTTGTTTTTAAACTATAACTTTTGGCTTGAGATATTCTTGATGAGCAAATTAATATAAAAATGGTTAACTATAATCCCCCACAAATACAAAAAAATACAATAAAATAAAAAAATAAAAAAAAATAAATAATATAATAAATAAATTTAATGGTTTTGTTTAAAATGGCTGGTGCATTGGCTGATTGATTTGTTTACTGGTCTTGGTTTCTTTAATTACCTTTTTTAATTACCTTTCTGAAACTTTAATTGTTGGTTTTGCTTGTGACAACTTTTAATTGCTATTAAAATTTTCAAAAAAATCATGTGAATCTTCACATTTCCATTAATTAGTTTGTTAACACATTAAAATATTTGGTGACATAATTGCATTTACTGAAAGATCATAGAAAATCAAAAGGTTTTATTTGTTTCTTGCATCATAGTACATGTATCATGATTTCATGAAGTTAGATTTCAATGATTCCATGCATGTTTAACAATGGAGATTAATACTACCAATATGACCTAAATAGTGTTGACTGGTCTCAGATTCTATAAATGAGCAGAAATTATGTAATGATGTGTAAAACTGCTAGGAGAAATCAATTTGGCCAAATTGTCCTACCCGGTATTTTTGGCTGGCCAAATTGTCCTAGGCCGAATTGTCCTAGGCCAAATTGTCCGGGCCAAATCGTCCGCTGGCCAAATCGTCCGCCCACCATTCTCCCTACACCTTACCTTTGCTAAACTCTACTTGATGCTGAGAACTGTTTCAATCTTGTTAGTTGGCATTTCAGTACTGAAAGCAGTCTTAATAGCTGGTTGACAATCAGCTATTAAGCACATAACCAACTCGGCCCCTAAATAAAGATTCTTATCTTATCTTATCCTGTGGTGCCAACTGAGGCTGGGGCAAAATCTTTCGGCTCAGTCGGTGTATTCCATCAAGTGCGAAATCTGTTGAGCATAATACCTTGTAACACTTGTCTACTCATTTTAAAAACTTCTGATGCCTTCTAAATCATGTAATGGTTGTAGAAACCCTCCCAACTGTTAGCAGCCTTGTGTCCACAGTTCGTTGCTACGATAAATTGGCAACAAACAGTATCGCGGTAAATTTTCTGTAGTAACTATCAACACGACATTCGTGTCACTTCTCCTTACGGGTACATAGAATTACCGGAAAGCACCCAAATACCGGAAAGCAACCGAAATACCAGAAAGCACATAGAAATACCAAAAAGCACTTTGTAATTGGTGGTATTTTACGGCGGAACATGTTAAAATGAATTTTATTGGTAATTTTACCTGAAAGAGAACTTAAATATGTATCCCAATCCTCCAGGGAATTGCCAGGATGACATGCGCTTATCAAGAATGGTAAAAGTTTAATTTGTAGGTCCAATGTGGTCCCCTGCCTTATAAGAAGGCGAATCACACCAAATAAGGTCTTAAAACAAACTTCAATATCTCATCTCTAATATCACAAAGAAAAATGATAGCCTAGGCCGAATGATGGTTGGCTAGGATCGGATGAACTGAGGTAGGGTATGGAAATTTTTCCGCTTCTGCTCCGCCATTTTGCTTTCTAGTGCAAGGGGGTAGCAACTGTTTTTCTCTAATTTGCATGACTTGGCAACTATATTTCATTGTGATTTGAAATTTATCTTTAACCAAATACTTAACTAGAGATACTGTTCATCTGATGATGACGGTAAATTCTTAAAAATGTCTACATTTTACAATCTAATGCAAAATTTAGCTCTCTGGGCGTTACGAACATGCAAGCGTCCACTAACTTGGATCAAAGAGACAACGTGACCTTTCATTCATAAATTTTTGAAGGGTGCTGTAAGCATTCTCAAGCACAACAAGATTTTTAGCTTCCACCAATGGGATTTCTGGATTCAATTTAGAGGGATGCGCAGTTATATCCTAATTAACATACAGAATAATTGGGCCCTAATCATTATCAAAATTAGATTCATTCCGTGTATGTAGCGTGTCTAATAATAATAGGCACAACTTAAGTTTTTTAATGGGTGACCAAATTATTAAGACCACAGTCCTTCAGCCCAGGCTTTTTTCTTCTCCATGAATTTATCATTAGCCTAAATATTGTGGTCTCGCTCCAGCCCAGGCTTTTTGTATGTTATTTAGGGTGAGACCACATTTTCTGTTCTATATAGGGAGTGAGACCACATTTTTTAGATTTGCCATGAATTTATCATTTTCCTAAATAATGTGGTCTCATCCCTATAAAGAGATGAGACCACATTCCTTCAGCCCAGGATTTTAGTATGTGATTTAAGGTGAGACCACATTTTCTTCTCTATATAGAAGTGAGACCACATTTTTTAGATTTGCCATGAATTTATCATTTTCCTTAATAATGTGGTCTCATCCCTATATAGAGATGAGACCACATTCCTTCAGCCCAGACTTTTAGTATATTATTTGAGGTGAGACCAGATTTTCTTCTCTATATAGGAGTGAGACCACATTTTTTAGCTTTGCCATGAATTTATCATTTTCCTGAATAATGTGGTTTCATCCCTATTCAGAGATGAGACAAGTCTTCCAGCAAGCTGTTATTCTGTCATTCTTTCAGCCTGGGCTAAATTGGATATTTTTGCATTTGAGGCCGCATTTTCGTCACTTTATAGACATAGGTCCATTTGAGAGCATTAACGGAATAAATCGCATGTAGTAATATTTTTACACACGCCAAACAGTATCCAAATACCCCCAATGGAGCCTCTTTTTTGTTGTTGTCTTCCTCGTGATTTACCATTGGTTATTTATTAAAATAAAAATGTAAGATGCAACTAAAGAATGACTCCTAAGTTAATGTTTGAAAAATAATAAAATACAAAATATTAAACAGAAAAATGAACGTTTGTGGAATTTCTTGGCTGAATATAGTTTTAGCATGCGGTATGCAAATGAGTAAGTTACTGTAAGCATTCTCAAAATGATACACCGCCGTCCTTCTTACAATCGACCAAAAACCAGTCGATCCTGACAATCCTGCTGAGGTAAAAAAATCTGTATTCATCGGAAGCTAATAACAATTTACTATAATAAGTGACGGAAAAAAATTGGATGCTTTTATCTCGCGCATTCAGAAGATTTTACAGTCTTCTCTAGAATAGAACGAAGAACAAAAAACATCGTTTTACGTAGTTACGTCCCTTAATTTTCGCGCCTTTTTCAGAGGTCGCTTTAATTTTGGCACGTCATTCCACGTCATTGAGGCGCTTTATGTAAACAAGTCACCAAGTGCGCGAAAATGGCTGTCGGTCTACTGAAGTCTAGAAATCACAGTTTTATGATATGAGTTTGCAATGTATGTTGGTAAGAAAGCAATTTTATGACAGTCAAATGATTACTCCTCATAACTGAAGCCGGGTTTTCACTCTCCGTATCTGTTGCACAGTGAACGAAGTCAGAAACTGCTAAAATATATCGCGATCCAGATAGATCAAAATGTGACTGACCCTAGTGGCATTTGAGTTGCCCTGGTGCAAAAAGTACATGGTTTAGAAAAGAATACTAGGTCTCATTATGGAGATAAGATGCCCATGTTTATTTTGATACCAATTTTATCTACTTTGGACCACTATAAAGGTACGAAGACCACATTGGACCTACAAATTAAACTTATGCCTCAAGAATTAGACGTTGCTCATCAGCCTTAGAAGGTGTCGGGACAACTCGGCACATTGCAAACTCGGCACATACCCAACTCGGCACATAACCAACTCGGCCCCTACAAACTCGGCACATAGCAAACTCGGCCCACAATAGTTATAATGGTTATTAAGATATACAGTAATACTTTATTTGCCTGTTTTATTATTATTGTTTTATATGTATGCTTATTAAATAAAAAAAAAGTTTCTATTTTTTTTTTTTTTTGCATTTTAAAAACAAATCATTTAAATCGATCAATAAGCTCTGGATATGACTTAATTGCTACACTAATTATCTGATTAATCAGGCGATGACTAAAGCTGTGAATATGATATTTGGGACTCATTGCGACCCATGATTGCCCAGCCAGTTGATGGGCGTATTGTCAAACAAGAGATTGCCCAGCCGAGTTGATGGGCGTCTTGTCAAACGATATTTTTTCCTTGTTTTCAATAAAAATAGGCTGTGGGTGCTTGTTAGAACCACCTCATTGAGGCGGTTCTAACGAGTACCCACAACCTATGTCTTGTTTTTTTTTTTTTTTTTTTTTTTTTTTTTTTTTTTTAAGATTTATTCGCTGGTAAATTTAAGAAACAACTTAAATATTTGAAACTTAAATAGTTGAAATTGTATTGTAAAAAAAATCTTCATATTTTGTTTTTTAATAAAGATCTACTCCATTAAATATTGATGTTTGCTCCCTATTTAGTTGGTCCCTATTTCACAGGTAACTTTAATTTGATTATTTGTTTGGTTATGCAATTATTATTACCAAGTGAACAATAGATAATTGACCCAAACAGCTAATTATGTGCCGAGTTTGTATAGGCCGAGTTTGTCATGTGCCGAGTTTGTCATGTGCCGAGTTTGCTATGTGCCGAGTTGTCCCACAACCCCTTAGAACACACAGATAGTATCATTTTTTACCTGTGATTAAGACTGGTCATTGTCAGTAACGACAGACGAACTACTACTATTTAATCTATCTTCATATTTGAGAGTAATATTTGCAATAAGGAACTTGCACATGGCCGTTGGGAACATATTGGTAAAATTATGTCGTCTTGGCGTTATCTCAATGTCACAGGGGTGGATTTTTTTCACCTGCTTCATCAACATAGTTTGTCTGTTTGGAGGTCACAACCAACTGACCATGTGAAGTTTACCAGGGTCTTCATTACTAGAGAGGGGATGTGGTGTCTTTGACTAATTACGGTGTATAACACGTCTGTTCAACAATTAACATGAAAATAAGCTTGTTGGCAGGTGGTGGGTGCTCTATTTACAGCCCTTTTAAAGAAGAAGTAAAACAAAGACCAGGAATCGATACAATTAACTTACTCCATCCATCAAAGACACCAAAGGGAATTTAATTTTAAGACTTTTTTCACATATATCGAGCCGATCGCTCAGGCTGGCAAAAATGGGAGAACCAGGAGAAAAAAAATCATGCAAAACTTGTCTTTCCCACGAGAGAGAGAGAGAGAGAGAGAGAAGAGAAGAGAAGAGAGAGAAAAACCAAGTAGAACTTGTCTTTCCACAAGTGAACCAAGCGGGGCGCGAACAACAGTTGCGAGCGACCTGCTGAGTAAGAGTCAGCGCTCCTAACCATTAGGCCACCGAGACCGGTTGAAAACAACGTATAGGTACAATGCATTGGCTATGGCATTTTAAAGTGATGTCACATGCATTATAGAAGCAGTGTTCGTCTGTATTATATTGGGAATACATGGAAAAAAATATCAAGTGTTTTATTCTGTTGCCAAGGCACTTCTATGAAAAAAACAGACAGACATTCAAATATACAAGCATACAAGTAATAAAACCTTGCTTTCAGGTAGTAATATGTAGAGAATTGTACGCCCCCCCCCCCCCCCCGCCCCCACACACACACCCATCGTATAACGTAAAACACAGACCATGTGGGCCAACAAACCTAAACAACACAGCGTCGAAACAACGTTGAATCCAACTTCACGACAATACCTACCAGTGCAACAAATGCACAAATTATGATTTTAAGAAGTCAAGAGAGCAAACAAAATTGTAACATCTTATATAACACGTGTACCGGTCAGTGAAATAAACACCCCTCTAAACCTCACCTTAAATAGAGAAAACTGAGGTTAACGGGGGTATACATTTTTTTTCTTATTTCTGCTCAAAGACATAGGTTGTTGGTACGTGTAAGAACCGCCTTTTTAACGAGCACCCACATCCTATGTTTGCAGTGTAAATAATATAAAAAAATAATCAAACAAATTTTCTTCAGAAATGTAGTCATTTTGGAGATGTGAAAAATGCACTCGGCTATGTGTTATAGTAATAAAAGCTATGTCATATATTGCATTTAAATATAATTGTCTAATGTTTTCTATTATTTGAAGTGTTTTTTTTTTTTTGTTTTTTTTTGGTATTTCTATGTGCTTTCCGGTATTTTGATTGCTTTTCGATATTTTGGTGCTTTTCGGTATATCTATCCACTGGCTCCATAGAGCGTTTTTGTTATACACAAACTGGTTTCGGTTTCGGTTTTATTGGTTTCAGCGGTTTGACAAGAACCGAAATTGGTTTTGCAAAAACCGAAACTAGTTTAAGCTGATGCACAAAATACACGGTTTCTTTTTTCAGTTTCAATATGGCATATAAGATATCTTATATCTCACTGAATTTAATGAAGTCTCCCCATATGCTGTGCTTCAGTTTAGCTCCGTCGGGCATTTTGATGACCCTGGAGTGTCAGGGAGCGACTATAAGTTGCAATGATTTTATTTCCCCCTCCAAATTATAAAAGATATCTAATATTGTAATTAAGATATCTTATATAATTATGCATATAAGTTATCTTATATATTAAATTAGATATCTTATATGATATATATCTTATTTAACATATAAGATATCTAATATAATATAAATCTTATATGTTCAAATATATCATATATCTTATACAGTATGTAAGATATCTTATATACTGTATTAGATATCTTATTTAACATATAAGATATCTTATTTAATATATGTAAGATATCTTATATATTGGCACAAATAAGATATCTAATATACTAAATAAGATTGTTTTTTTTTTGTTGTTGTTGTTGTTTGATTTGAGGCTTAACGTCCCCGTCAACACTGTAAAGGTCATTTTGGAGACATTGCTTCCAATTTTGTGGGACTTTTACCCGACATTGAGATGAAATGACTTCTCAAGCCCTGTCGGCAAATGAAACCAATAGGGTTTATTAACATGGACGGCCCGCCTCGCACCGCGGTTCATGGACAGGCTAAGATCCTCTAAGCGGTTTACCAGTACTAGTTTGCAGGCCGGATTCAGCTCTGCGTGGAAACATCATGCAGCCCATATATTTCTTCAAGCCACTATGGGCGGGGCCGTACTAAATAAAAAATGGGGGAAGTTGAAGACCGTGCACAAATGAAGCTCGCCATTGACACATATATTAAATAAGGTATCTTATATGGTATATTAAACATGTTAAATATCTTATATTTTATATAAGGTACCTTATTTAGCATACTAAATAAGATATATTATATGCTAAATAAGTTACCCTATAAAAAATATAAGATATTTAATATACCATTTAGGAAATCTTATTTAATATATGTGTCGATGGCGAGCTCCAATTGTGCATGGTCTTCACCTTCCGCCATTTTTTTCTGACTGTGCATATATTCGGACAGAGCGAGACCGGCGAAACCTACTCAGGAGATGGTTTCGTTAGTTTCAAAAACTGGTTTCGGTTTCAGCCAAAAAATGTGCAAACCGGTTTCGGTTTCAAAAAAGTTTCGATCAACAAATAGATAGTTTTCGAAACCATGTCAGAACCGAAACTGGTTTCTGTACAACAAAAACGCCCTTAGAATATTGCAACACCGAAAAGCAGCAAAAATTACTTACAGCTATATTCAATATTCGAGTCAATGGTGTAATATGATCAGAATCAGAATTGTTACTGGTGATACGTCAAATGACATTCATACACTAGGACCTGTGATATGGGAAGTTAGTCGCTAGCTCTAACCAAAGAGGAAAGCTTAGCTGCAATCATCAGCACCTTCAGCTGTCGGAAAAATCGAATCGGGAAGGGCATTCCAATCTCCAATGTTCGGGGGAAAACGATTCTTTATAAATGTCAGTTCTTGCAGTAAGGATCTGAAACGCCATTGAATGGTGCTTTCTACAGTGCCTAGCTGGGGGAACAAGGTTATTTGTTGGAATGTTGGCACCACCCTTTAGACATTTGTATAAGAGTATGATCCTACTGTCTCTTTTTTCTTTTCTAGAGAGACCCCCATCTTAATTTTCCTAGGCTTCCAGTCATGCTCCCAGTTTCAAAGCAGTAATTGCTTGTTACAAATCTAGCAGCTCTATTCTGAACTTTTTCAATTTCTTCATAAAGGACCACCCCACTTGGGTCCCAGATGCAACTACCATATTCCGAGATTGGGCGAACAAGTTGGTGTCTCTTTCACATTCTGAGGACACTGATCAAAATTTCGCCTCAGGAAACCAAGTGTTCTATTCGCATTTGTACAAATGTTGCTAATGTGTGTATTCCATCTCAAAACGAGTGTAGTTGTCACACCAAGGTATTTAATGGAATTCACATTTTCGAGGACCGTTGCCTCTAAGATGTATGAAGCCTCAATTTTATTTGTTCTCTTCCTAGCTATGTGCAAAATATTGCATTTATGGACTGGAATCGCATGCCCCATTTTCGTGCCCAACATACTACTCTATCTATAATCTTCTGAAGTTTCATTGAGTCCTCTGTATCTCTGATTTCCCGATAGCAAACACAGTAGTCAGTGGAAATGTCAGTGGAAATATTAATGTACAGGGAGAATAGCAGCTGACCAAGAACAGTCCCTTGTTTGGCCCCAGAAAAAACTGGCGCCCATACTGAAGATTCACCATCTACAACAACACGCTGTTTTCTGTAGCAAAGAAAGGAATCTAGCTATTTGAGAGCCCCCCCCCCCAATTCTTTAACCAAAAAATTTGGATTTAAGTAGTTCATGAGGTGGGGTGTCAAAAGCCTTCTCGAAGTCCAGAATAAATGTGTCCACCTGACCCCCTTGTCCAAGATTTTTGCCCAGTAATTAATAACCGTCCTCAACTGAGTTTCGCAACTATGCCATTTCCTAACTGTATGTTGTCTGTCTGACAAAAGTTTATGTCCATCCAAATGGGCCATGATGTTTGAGCAGACTATGTGTTCAAGCAATTTATGTAGAACACAGGCCAGTGACACCGGGCGATAATTACGAGCAAGAGCCCTGTCTCCTTTTTGAAAAGTGGGCAGATGTTCGCCAGGAGCAATTCTATGGGGATTTCACACGTATCGTATCTTGGAAAAGATTAGCAAAAACTGTATCTAACACATTTGCTAGTTCCTTTAGGACCCCTGGACCCCAGGATGAAGTTCACCAGGTCCTAAAGCTTTAGACGGGTTCAAGCCTTTAAGTAACTTGATCACTCTCGCCGAAGATACAACACTATTTTCCATGAAAGGGTCGAGCTTCCATACAATGTAACCTCGTTTAACTCAGTTGTTTTAAACCCATCATTTAATTGGCAAACTAATTCCGCTGTCCTTCCAGGGTCAGATTCAGCAATCCCATCCTCTTTTATTAAGGGGTGGGATACATTGCCTGTCTTTCTTCAGGCAATCGGTATATCTGTATAAGTCTCTGGGATTTGCCTTTACATCACCCACCAAGTTATTCACGTACAGATCATGTTGATTTTTGATGTCTTTTTTAATTCTCGTCTCAAGTTTTCAAAATTTGCCCGGAGTGCAAAATTTGCTCGGAATGACTGGCAAAATTCTTGGACAAAGGGGTCAGGTGGACACATATATTCTGGACTTCGGAGTGCATTTTAAAACTCGTGAATAAACGCATTTCTTTCTATTCTCAAAATACTAACTTTTTACCTCCTAAGCCTAAGACGTCTTTATGTCATCTTAAACTAGGTATTCTAGAATTGAATAAGAAGTTTGTTTTGGCCCCTGCAGACAAGGCCGCTAACAACGTCGTGGTTGTGTGACGGCTCCACTATGTTAACACGCTTAAGCAGGAGCTTGGTGGTACTGAGGCCTATGAACTTCAGCCATTAGCTGAAGAGAGAGCTATAGTAGATGAACATATTTGTCATTCAGCCACCAAGTTTGCTGTTTGTGTTACAGAAGGCCAAGACAAGCTTCCTACGCTATACTGGTTACCAAAACTTCATAAAAGACCTTACAAAGCACGGTTTATTGCAAATTCTAGCTCTTGCACTACCACTGAACTTTCTAAATTATTGACTTCCTGTCTTACTGCTATTAAAACGCATGTGATTAAATATTGTGATAAAGACTTTGAAAGATCAGGAAGAAATCTGTTTTGGCCTATAAAAATTCGAATGAGGTTTTAAATAAATTGAAATCAAGACGTTTTCGTGCTTCAAGTCTGTCTACTTACGATTTTTCCACTCTTTACACTACACTTCCGCATAATCTTATAAAAGAAAAGCTTAATGATTTAATTGAAAGGGCTTTTCACAGAGAAGATTCTCTCTATCTTGCATGTAATGTCAGAAATGCATTTTCACTTCTAAAGAGCATAAGAATTATACACTTTGGTCATGTCAGAAAGTGTGTGATGCCCTCACCTTTCTACTTGACAATATTTATATTAGATTCGGATCTAAGTTATTTAGACAAATTGTAGGTATTCCGATGGGTACGAATTGCGCACCTCTTTTGGCTGATCTGTTCTTGTATTTTTATGAAAGAGACTTCATGTTGTCGCTTTCCATTGATAACCAATCTGAAATTATTGAAGCTTTCAGTTCTACTTCTAGATATTTAGATGATTTATTAAATATTCACAATACTTACTTTGATGGTTTGATCAGTCAGATTTATCCCCTAGAACTTCAGTTAAACAAGGCAAATTCCTCTGATACCGAGGTCCCCTTTTGGATTTACATTTATCTATTGTAGATGGATTTGTTTCTTGCAAAATTTATGATAAACGTGATGATTTTGATTTCGAGATTGTAAATTTTCCTTTTTTGGACGGTGATGTTCCTTGTGCGACATCGTACGGGGTTTATATTTCGCAGTTAATTCGATTCGCTAGAGTGTCTAGTCATGTATCCGACTTCAGCACTCGTAATAAATTATTAACCGCTAAACTTCTTAATCAAGGGTATCGGTATCATAAACTACGTAAAGTAGAAGTAAAACAAAGATCAGGAATCGATACAATTAACTTACTCCGCCCATCAAAGACACCAAAGGGAAAGAAACACAAACATTAAACGACCAGACCATAATGGAAACCTAAACAAAGGAAGGCCATAAGGACAGTTACTTTCCCACAAAATGGCGATATGGTCATCCAAAATAAAAAGACACAAGTGATTCACACAGTAAGTAACAAACAACAACATAAATAAATCGCCACAGAAGAACCGCCTTGGAACGGTCAGTGGAAAGATTTCCACTGGGGTGGGGGGGGGGGCTTAAATCGAGTTTACGTGGACACAATCCTCGCCCTTACTTTCGTCGCGATTTAGACAAATAATTTGTTCAGACCGCTTGAAGGCCTCCTAACTCAACAGTGCAACATCTCCGTGAACACAAATAATCAAAGAACCACAGAGGTGAGACAACGTTGAGGACTCGACAGCAAGAAACCACTGAAATGCTGGAGCAAAAGAAAACCAACAGTTAGACTCCGATGGCCTTTTCTAAGTTTTATAGACGTCATTCTGATTTGGTTTCAAAATTCAATGTTGAACTTAAAACACTTCTGCAACATGGCCTATCGGAACCCGAATTCTATGGTGACTTAGTATATAAATTAAGAAAAATACATGCCTGTAATGACTTTAGTACCCGGTTTCGTAAAATCGTTCGTCGATATATAAAGAGTGGGTACAACATAAATGTTATAAAACAGACTGCATGCATGGTGGTTAACCCAATCACGGTTGGCAACTTTGCTTCTCTCTTTGATTGCACGCCGGTGGGTCGGGCTTAAGATTATATGACGGTTCCAGCGTAAAAGCATAAATGGAATTTTATTTTATTTTAGTATTCTTTATGTTGGTTGGCGCCTGATGCTTCGTCTTTGGTCGGGCCCCTCGGAGTCTAACTCTTGGTTTTCTTTTGCTCCAGCAATTCCGTTGTTGTATGCTGTCGAGTCGTCAACCTTGTTTCATCTCTGTAGTTTTTTTTATTTGTATGTTCTCGGAGATGTTACACTGATGAGTTAGGGAGCCTTCATGCGTACTAAACAAAATTAGTGTATACCGCGACAGAGTTAAGGGCGAGGATTATGGCCATGTAAAATCGATTTAAGCCCCAAGTGAAATTCTTTCCACTGACCGTTCCAAGGCGGTTGTTCTGTGGCGGTTTATTTATGTTGTTGTTTGTTACTTACTGTGTGTATCACTTGTGTCTTTTAAATTTAGATGGCCATTTGGCCATTTTGTGGGAAAGTAACTGTCCTCATGGCCTTCCTTTGTTTAGGTTTCCATTATGATCTGGCCGCTTCATGTTTGTGTTTCTTTCCCGTTGGTGTCTTTGATGGGTGGAGTAAGATAATTGTATCGATTCCTGATCTTTGTTTTACTTCTACTTTACCACTTCCCAACTGTTTTGCCTTAGCATGAATCTTATTTCTCCTCCGAATCTCTCTTCTTATTTTTGTTGTGATCCAAGGAATTGAATATACAGACCTGCTAGTTTTGGAGGGGATATGATTTTCGGACGGAGCTTGAATGAAACACTTTATTAAATCAAAGTTCTCCTGGACAGACCGAGCGTCTGAATGACTATTAAAGCATTTCTCTTTTGCAAATTCTTGGGCATCCTTCCTCATAGTTTCATAGCCACCTTTCTACGAGGTTTCTTTATAGGTGGTATGAAAAATTTCGAAAATCCAGAAACAATATCACGATCACTTAGTTTGTCTGGAGACTGCATATCTTCAAATTGTCCTGGTTAATAATTTTTATTTGTAAGAATTAATTCCAAACTGTTCTTATCTCGAGTAGGAAAGTTAACATTTTGTTCTAAGCTATGGTCAATCATGATGTCAACCAGTAATTTGTCCTTCTGTCGGCCTCAGCATCGTGCCTTGTTTGCTGAGCTTAGCGGGCCAAACGATCTCTCTGAAGTTGAAGGACCAGAGTGCCTAGCTAGGGGAACAAGGTCATGATACAATCGTATTTCTATCTATATTCAGCCATTACGTCAGTTAGGTGGGTCGCTACATTTAGAATTAAGCACAAAAATCACTTGCTAAATCTTTAGAACTAGTTACAATCTGTTTAACAGAGGTATGCAAAAATTTTATGCCTCTGGGTCCCAATCACTACCACACAGGCTCTGTACTCCTCTGCAGTCTACAGTCCAAAGGATACACTTTCTAGAACATATTTGAAGTCACTACAGCTCGTGTCTGGGAATGTGTGGCGGCCGTAAAATGCCTCTCTGCCCTACATCACAGTGTAGTTTATATTTTCTTGTCCTTGGGATCATTGATACCAGTGTGGAATTATGAAAATATCTGAGGGTCACTGATGAGGCCTAATTGGCCTAAACTAGCAAAGTAGAAGTAAAACAAAGATCAGGAATCGATACAATTAACTTACCCCACCCATCAAAGACACCAAAGGGAAAGAAACACAAACATGAAGCGACCAGACCATAATGGAAACCTAAACAAAGGAAGGCCATAAGGACAGTTACTTTCCCACAAAATGGCCAAATGGCCATCCAAACAAAAAGACACAAGTAATACACACAGTAAGTAACAAACAACAACATAAATAAACCGCAACAGAAGAATAAGTCTGGCCCAGAAAACATGTACACTCCATATTTTCCAGTTCTGAGGTGCGTTCCTTGCTTCCAAAGGATAACCCTTTCTAGAACATAGAACATGTTTGGCATCTACCCAAGAAAAGTGAATACATTTCCACTGAGGAATAGTTACAGAAAATAATTCTTCAGGCAACCACTTTTCGCCTAGTACCTTCGATTGCAAACTGTTTAATTTTGATGCCCTTCTTTGATCTGAACCTGTCACAGGGCTCAAGCATCTATCAATATTGAGATAGATATTTACCAGAGTGTGTCTTATAAAAGACGGTTAAAGAGAGAAAGACAAACATGCAATTTCGTAAAGACATAAACAATTTATCAATTAACATTTCAATTGGAATGTAAATGTAAAGAAATAGGAAATTTAAAACCGACTTTCCAATTTACATTGGTATGTCACAGGGATGGCTCGACCAGAATTCGAACTCAGGGCCTCTCGCACACCTACTGAGCTACCAAGCCACCTGTCGATCTGTCACATTCCCCCTGCCTGATAAGACTCGTCACAAATATCTAAGTCCTATCCGGTCCGACTGCAAGTCATTTTCATACCATATTACCGGGTGTTAACAATTCGAACCGACTGTGGGCATATAAAAAGTTTAAACAAGGAAATGAATACGAAAAAAACACCGGTGACATCGCCTCATTAACCTTGAAACCAACTGCTGATCAGTTAGCACAAATATTGACCAGGCTGAACAAATTATTTGTCTAAATCACGTCGGAAGGAAGGGCGAGGATTGTGGCCACGTAAAATCGATTTAAGACCCCCGCCCCCAGTGGAATTCGTTTCCGCTGACCGTTCCAAGGCGGTTCATCTGTCGTGGTTTCTTTTTGTTATGGTTTGTCTTTGAGTGTTTGTGTCGCTTATATTATTTTATTTTGGATAGCATATTGGCCATTTTGGGGGAAAGTAACTGTCCTTTTGTCTTTCAGATATTGGCGTTTCCATTAGGGTCAGTTGTTTCATGTCTGTGATTCTTTCCCTTTGGTGTCTCGGATGGGAGCTGTGGGTTAATTGTATCGATTCCTGATCATTGCCTCCACCTCTATTTGTCATTTTATTTTGGACAGCCGTTTGGTCATCCAAAGCCACGATCCGCCACCCATACCCAGTGTTTTTACTCAGGCTTATCGTTCCAAGGCGGTTTTTCTGTCGGAGGTTATTATTGTAATCGTTCGCCTTTGCATGTGTGTATTGCTAATATATTTTTATTTTGGATAACCGTTTAGCCATTGTTTGGGAAAATAACTCCTTTGGGATTTCCGCTCTTATGACATTTTCATTATGGTGAAGTTGTTTATGTTTCTTTTCCTTTGGTGGATTGAATGGGAGGTGTCAGGTAATCGAATCGATTCCTGTTCATTGCCTCCACTTCTATTTTACCAATACAGTAAAATTCCTATATTAAGACAACTTTTGGGACTCTTCAAAAGTGGCTTTAAAGACCACTTTTGAGCAGTCCAAAAAGTGGTATCTGACAAGAGGACATTGTATGCAGAAAAGACAAAGAAAGAATAGCTGAAATTTTCTATACAAGCTTTTTAAAGTAGAATTACCCAGCAGGCACACGTCGCTAGGGCAACGTCAAATCAACGTCGGTGCAACGTTGCACCGACGTTGATGTGACGTTGTATAAACGTCATGACGTTGCAACGACGTTGCTGTGACGTCACAATTACGTCATGTGCCTGCAGGGTAGTCTCATTTTTGTGGTCTTAATAGCGGAATTTTATTGTACTCTCTTAACGTGAGCAAAGTCTCCAAAGCCTGGAAGTATGCTCTCATTGTTCCAATCTCCAAGAAAGGTGAGAAACACCTGCCATCCAACTACTGTCCTGTTACACTCACTTCTGTCGTCTGTTATTGTGCACAGCTCCGTAATGGACCACTTTTATTATGAGGATCTATCATATTAGGGTTTATCTATTTTTAACTCTGGGGGCCATTTGGTTCAGCTGAGCGAAACCATTTTAACAATTTTGGTAGAGGTACACCAAGGGAACGGTCCTGTGAAATTATTTTAAAAGCGGACCATATGCCTAGGAGGAGATGTTTTTTTTTTTAAGGTTTTTCTATTTTTTGCTCTGGCAGCCATTTTGTTCAGCGGAGGGGAACCATTTAAGCAGTTCTGGTAGAGGGTCACCCAAGGAACATTCCTGCGAAATTATTTTGAAATCGGACCATTAGCCTAGGTAGAGATGTCATTTAAACGTTTTTTCTATTTTTAGCTCTGGCGGCTATTTTGTTCAGCAGAGTGGAACCATTCAACAATTCTAGAAGAGGGTAATCCAAGGAACTTTTCTGTGAAATTATTTTCAAATCGGACCATTAGCCTAGGAAGAGATGTCGTTTAAAGGTTGTCTTTTTATATTTAGCTTTGGCAGTCATTTTGTTCAGCGGAGCGGACCCATTTAAGCAATTTTGGTAGAGGGTCATCTAAGAAATATTCCTGTGAAATTATTTTGAAATCCGTCCATTAGCCTAGGAGGAGATGTCATTTAAAGCTTTTCTATTTTTAGCTCTGGCGGCCATTTTGGTAAGCGGTGCGGAACTATTTTAGCAATTTTGGCAGAAGGTCATCCAAGGAACATTCATGTGAAATTATTTTGAAATCAGACCATTAGCCTAGGAGGAGAAGTCATTTAGAGGTTGTTGTTTTTTATTATTATTTTTAGCTCTGGTGGCCATTTTGTTCAGCAGAGTGGAGTCATTTTAGCAATTCTGGTAGAGCGTGATCCAAGGAACATTCCTGTGATTTTTTTAATCGAACCATTAGCCTAGGAGGAGATATCTTTAAAGGTTTTTCTATATTTAGCTCTGGTGGCCATTTTGTTCAGCAGAGCGGAACCATTTTCGCAATTTTGGTAGAGGGTCACCAAAAATATTCATGTGAAATTATTTTGAAATCGGACCATTAGCCTAGGAGGAGATGTCGTTTAAATGATTTTCTTAGGTTTTGTATTTTTAGCTTTAGCGGCCATTTTGTTCAGCGGAGCGAAACTATTTAAGCAATTTTGGTTGAGGGCCATCAAAGGAACATTCTTGTGAAATTATTTTGAAATCAGACTATTAGCCTAGGAGATGTCATTTAAATGTTTTTCTATTTTAGCTCTGGTGGCCATATTGTTCAGCGAAGCAGAACCATTTTAGCAATTTTGGCAGAGGGTCACCTCTGAAATATTCCTGTGAAATTATTTTGAAATCGGACCATGAGCCTAGGAGGCGATGTCGTTAAAAGGTTTTTCTAAGGTCGTTCAGCGGAGTGGAACCATTTAGCAATTCTGATAGAGTGTCCCCAAGGAACATTCCTGTGAAATTATTTTGAAATCGAACCACTGGCTCAGGAGGAGATGTCATTTAAAGGTTTTTTCTATTTTTAGATCTGGCGACCATTTTGTTCACTGGAGCAAAACTATTTTAGCAATTTTTGTAGAGGGCCATCCAAGGAACATTCCAGAAAAATTATTTTGAAATCGGACTATTAGGCCAAAAAAAAAAAAAGGTGTGTTTCCGGTTTCCCGACCCTACCTAAGTTTTAGGCCCGACCCTAAATTTTTTATTGCCAAAAAAAAAAAAAAAAAATCGCGGGGCGAAACGACTCGTAAAAAAAATCGGGGGGCGAAACGACTCGGAACTACGCGAGCGGTTGCGTGCGGTTTATTTGTTCTAATTCGGTCAGTTTCCGAGCGTTTCGGTGTTTACTTCTACTATTTCCGCAGAAATGCTCTATACAGTGTATAAACAAAATAAAAAATTAAGATAAAAAAAAAATTAAATCGACCTTCCCCACGTAATTTTTTTCAAGCTGAAACCTGAAACACACCTATTTTTTTTTTTGGCCTTAGCCTAGGAGGCGATGTCGTTTAATGGTTTTTCTATTTGTAACGCTGGCGGCCATTTTGTTCAGAGGAGTGGAACTATTTTAGCAATTTTGGTAGAGGGTCACTCAAGGAATATTCCTGTGAAATTATTTTAAAATCGGCACTGTGGTTTCGAGGAGAGGTCATTTGAAGAAATTGTTGACGGACAGACGGACGATGGACATAGAGAGATTACAATAGCTCACCTTGAGCACTTCAATTAAGGTTATCCTCTCATCAGCTAGCGATAGAAACCGGAAGGTATATAGGTTTATATAGGCTTTCTGTCGCGGTTTAATTTTCTTAATATGGCTTGTCTTTGAGTGTGTGTATTGCTTTTATTATTTTGCTTTAGACAGACAATGGGCCATTATTTGATTCATGTTTGTGTTTCTTTCCCTTTGGTGTCTATGATGGGAGCTGTGGATAAATTGTATCGATTCCTGACCATTGCCTTCACTACTATTTTAGAAGATGATGAACGACTTCGTAGAAAATCTAACATGCATATGATCGAGGACGAATGACACTTCTTGTGTGTCGGTCCATTCTATGCCGATTTAAGAAAGAAAAATTTACCTACATATTGTTGTCATTGGCCTGATATGCCCAATTTTTTGCACTAATGTAATCAAAATCAGATAAGCTATTGATTAAATTAAGCAAATATTTACACAAGAAGAATTAAATGAAGATAGATATTAGCTTAAGAATTAATGTGATATGTTAACTCATGACACAGCAATGTATGCTCATTCGAATACACATCAAGTTAACAAGTCAATGCATTAGCTCTTGTCCTGCTGAATATATTAATTACGCCACTCCCATATCTGGCTGACATCCAGTCAAATAACTGTATTAAGTGTCCATTCGATATGCAAACTGCGTGTCAGCCAGTGAAGATCATGTTGAGAAGCAATTTGATCTGAATCTACACTGTTTACAAGGATATAGGTTAACTTGTTCAATGGGATAGGGGGTGATAGGGTTCCAAAGGATGTCATTCAGTGTATCACTGTATATAATTAAGTCATGAATTTTATTTTATGCTGTTCACGAAAGTAAGAACGCAGTGGGTCGCATGCAAAGTAAATGAACCCCGAAGGGGCTCATGTAAACATTCCTAGCGACCTGCTGTCGTTCATACTTTCATGTAAAGCAGAAAAAAAATAAGTTTATTTTTAGCTCGCCTTACGAAAGTAAGGGGGAGCTATTGCCATACCCCCGGGCGTCCGTCGTCAGCGTCGGCGTCTGCGTCGGCGTCCTCATTTGGTTAAAGTTTACCTGCAAACTCTTATATGTAATGTTTTACAAGTTTATTTTGAATATATAATTAACAATTGGTAAAAAACAATATTTAACATTATCATTGTACTTCATTTTTCAGTTTTTTTGGCTTAAATTGGACTTTTTGAGAAGTTAATATTTTCTTCTGTATTACCTTCCTAATTTCCCTGTGTTAAAGTTTACCTGCAAGCTGCGTGAGTTCAAATCCCGGGGGAGGCATGTTTTTTTTTTGTGTTTTTCGTTTCTTTTTTTTTTTTTTTTTTTTAAACATAGCGGGTCTGGGGCTCAAGGCCAATGTGGCTATTTTTAGAAAAACATTGCCATCGCTCTAGCGCCTTCATTTATTGATGAATTTTAATATAACTTCACACAAATGTTGGGTATAATGATATCTCGAGTGACTTTGACTTTCAGGGTCCGGAGCTTAAGGTCAAGGTCACTACTTTCATGGTCACGGGGTCAAGGTCACTGTGGCTATTTTTAGAAAAACACTGTTATCGCTCTGGCACCTTAATTTATTAATGGAGTTTTATATAACTTCACACAAATGTTGGGCATGATGATATCTGTAGCAAGTTTGAATTTCAGGGTCTGGGGCTGAAGGTCAAGGTCACTGTGGTTATTTTTGGGAAAAAAAAACTTTGTGATCGCTCTAGTGCCTACATTTATGTATGGATTTTAATATAACTTCACACAAATGTTTGGTATGATGATATCTCGAGCGGGTTCGACTTTCAGGGTCTGGGGCTGAAGGTCAAGGTCACTATGGCTATTTTTAGAAAATCTTTTTCATCGCTCTTGCGCCTTTATTTATGGATGGATTTTATTATAACTTCACATAAATATTAGGTATGATGATATTTTGAGTGACTTTGACTTTCAGGTTCCGGGGCTGAAGGTCAAGGTCACTGTGGCTATTTTTAGAAAAACTTTGTAATCGCTCTAGTGCCTACATTTATGGATGGATTTTAATATAACTTTACACAAATGTTGGGTATGATGATATCTCGAGCGAGTTCGACTTTCAGGGTCTGAGGCTGAAAGTCAAGGTCACTGTGGCTATTTTTAGAAAAGCATTGTGATCACTCTAGTGCCTACATTTATGGATGGATTATAATATAACTTCACACAAATGTTGGGTATGATGATATCTCGAGCGAGTTTGACTTTCAGGGTCTGGGGCTGAAGGTCAAGGTCACTGTGGCTATTTTTAGAAAAACTTTGTCATCGCTCTTGCGCCTTTTTTATTGATGGATTTTAATATAACTTGACACAAATGTTTGGTATGATGATATCTTGAGTGACTTTGACTTTCCAGGTCAGGGTCTGAAGGTCAAGGTCACTGTTGCTTTTTTTTTTTAGAAAAACTTGATCATTGCTCTAGTGCCCAAATGTATTGATTGAATTAAAGATAACTTCATACAAATGTTGGGTATGATAATATCTCGAGTCAGCTCAACTTTCAGGGCCTGGGGCTCAAATTCAAGGTCACTGTGGCAATCTTTCGAAAACTTTGTCATCACTCTTAAGTACCTACATTTATTACAGGATACAAAGTATTTTTACACAAATGCTAGGCTAGGTTTTTTTTATTATTTTTTTTTAATTTGTCTTGCACGAGGGGATTTGTATCGTCTGTAATGCCTTGTTATTACTTGGAAGTTTGTAGAATTTTTTTTATTAAATATAGATTTCTTTTTCATCTTTTTTTACAGTGAAAAAGGCTTGAATACAGGATGATTATGGTTCCTTTTTGGTTCTCTTACATTTGCTGCAGTCGGTTGGGCTTTTTTACAGAAGAAAAAATTTTGATAACTTGCCCTCATCCATCTTGGGTCACCAAAGGCGAGCTATGTTGTCTTCTGACAACTCTTGTTTATATTTACATTATTTGCCCCGCATCACTGGGCTAAAAAATGCTTAAAGGGCAAACTTTGAAAGCTGAAAAACATTTACACGCTGTTTTTATACAAAGAGCGGAACGGCGTTTGACGTCACCAACGCCAGTAGAAACATTGATTTAGACTGACGTCACATGACGTCACTGAAAATCATTTTACTCGATGCGTTCATGGAAATAATCAGCACATGTACATTGTTTTCTATAGTTTTACATTAGACTTTACACTAGAAATGTAGAAACTTTATATGTTATTATATCAATCGCGCATCTATATGTCTTATATGTAAAGACGTATGTCTAAAAACTCCTCTTCTAACTGTTTATTCCGCTTGCCTAGTTGTATGGCCAAAATATGTTAGAATGATTTGTTGCCAAATAAAAATCGGTGTATACTAATATACTAATCGGTACCATAAACTACGCAAAGCCTTTTCAAAATTTTATAGACGCCATTCTGATTTAATTTCAAAATTCAATATTGGACTTAAATCTCTTCTGCAACAAGGTCTATCGGATTCCGAATTTTATGGTGACTTAGTATATAAATTCAGAAAAAAATATAACCGCAATGACTTCAGCACCCAATTTCGTAAAATCATTCTTCGATATAAAAAGATTGGGTACAACATGGATATTATACGACAGACTGCATGCATGGTAGTTAACCCAATCACGGTTGGAAACTTTGCTTCCCTCTTTAATTGCATGCCGGTGGGTCAGGCCTCAGATTCTATGACGGCTCCAACGTAAATGCTTATTGAAAATTAGAGAGATAATGTTGGTTGGTGCCTGATGCTCTGTCTCTGGTCGGGCTCATCGGAGTCTAACTGTTGGTTTTCTTTTGCTCCAGCATTTCAGTGGTTTCTTGCTGTCGAGTCCTCACCGTTGTCTCACCTCTGTGGTTCTTTGATTTTTGTGTTCACGGAGATGTTGCACTGATGAGTTAGGAGGCCTTCATGCGGACTGAACAAATTATTTGTCTAAATCGCGACGGAAGTAAGGGCGAGGATTGTGGCCACGTAAAATCGATTTAAGCCCCCAGTGGAAATCTTCCACTGACCGTTCCAAGGCGGCTCTTCTGTGACGATTTATTTATGTTGTTGTTTGTTACTTACTGTGTGTATCACTTGTGTCTTTTGGTTTTTGATGGCCATATGGCCATTTTGTGGGAAAGTAACTGTCCTTATGGCCTTCCTTTGTTTAGGTTTCCATTATAGTCTGGTCGCTTGATGTTTGTATTTCTTTCCCTTTGATATCTTTTATGGGTGGAGTAAGTTAATTGTATCAATTCCTTATCTTTGTTTTACTTCTACTTTGCAAGCCCAAATGAATTCCTACACATCGCATTAACAAACCAGTAAGGAAAGGTCACTCAGTAAGGGCCACGATCAAGTCACCTATGAAAGTGACACGGAGGCACACAAAAAAACAGACCAAACATGAACTAACGGCACAAAGCCAAAGTCCAAATCTATTATGGGTCATTAAAATTTTAATCAAAGTATTTGAATTAAACAACATACTGATGCAATATCTGTCTGTCTATCTTCAATAGATGCTTAACTCATTGCTGGGATTGATTAGGGAAAGAATCAGAACCACCAAAACAAAACACGAAGGAACCATAGCAAAAGCATCACTTCTAAGGTGGTTGACTAAGGTTGATTAAGGTGGCTGACTAAACTCATTTCGATATATAATACCATCGGGCATGGTGACCACTTCTAAGGGGTGACAATTCAGATGTACAATAGTTCGGAAAAAACAAAATATGTGCATGTATTCATAATAATCTATGGATGTTTGTATATGTCTTTCTGCCACCGGTGGAGAGGCTCTGGACTGTCTCTGTAAGGTTGTGAGGTACTGGGACCCGGGAAATGCAACGAGGCCATCAGTGATTTTGTACATAAGTGAGAGTAGGTTATTCATACGGCGTTGGTCGAGACTTCTTAACTGAAGTGACTGCAACATACACTTGAAGTTCTGCTGTAGTCTCATTTGACCTATCTAGATGTGAGACGTTGTACTTGAAAATATTTAATGCCACTACAGCTGATGTTAAGGGAATGTGTGGCGGTCGTAAAACGTCTCCCTGTCCTTCATCATAGTGTAATTTATATTTTCTTGTCCAAAGTTTGGGATCATTGATTCCACTGTGGAATTTCGAAAATATTTGAGGGTCACTAATGAGGATTTATTGGCCGAAAATAGCTAGTTATGCCTAGAAAACATGTGCATTCCATAGTTTAAACTTCTATGGAGAGTTCCTTGCTTCCAAAGGATAACCCTTTCTTGAACATATTTCTCAATTTTATTTATCACTGTATCTATGTATGGGCTTCATACGCTAGATGCATATTCTAGCTAATGACGTACAACAGTTTCATATGCTGCTGCCTCGAGGTCCTCATTGTCCATTTTAATGTTTCGTTTGAGAAATTCAATGGTCTGATTTGCCTTCTCGGAATGTCCCAGGCTTTTTTACTGGTCTCGAGATGCTAAAGATCTTGCTGAGGTATAGTTGGTATGGCAGATTTGGATAAGTTACGAGGCCTTCATGCTGGCTGAACAAATTATTTATCTTAATCGCAACGGAAGTAGGGGCGAGGATTGTGGCCACGTAAAATTGATTTAGGCTCCTCCCTCCCCCCCCCCCCACCCCCCCCCCCCACTATAATTCGTTTCATTGACCGTTCCAAATTGGTTATTCTGTCGCGGTTTATTTTTGATAGCCAATTGACCATTTTGTGGGAAAGTAACTGTCCTTTTGGCTTTCCGCTATTGATGTTTCCATTAGGGTCTAGTTGTTTCATGTTTGTTTTTCTTTCCCTTTGGTGTCTCTGATGGGAGCTGCGTGTTAATTGTATCGATTCCTGATCATTGCCTTCACTTCTATTTTGGAAATGTGAGATAAACAGTGGGTCGTCTGCAAATATCTTAACGTTGAATTTGATATGTTTAGACAGGTTATTTATGTATACTAAGAACAGTATTGATCTTAGGACTGATCCATGATGATATTGATTTCCCCAATCCCCACCCATCCCCATCACGAAAACACGCATATATATTTTTGACCCCCTTAAACCCCACTTTTATATGGTAAAACTGGGGTTTGTTGGGGTAAACATTATTTTTCCTATTTCTGCTGAAAAACATAGATTGTGGGTACTCGCTAGAACCGCCTCGCCGAGGTGGTTCTAACGAGTATCCACAATCTATGTTTAGAGCAGAAATACTAAATATATCACAAATTTTCATTTTAAAATTTTCATTTTTTCGGCATTAAAATTTACAAAGTATTTGTATAGGCGTGTTTTCATAATGCCCATCACGCTACTGCTGTAAACACAACTGGCCCATGTCTTACTGCGGCCAGTGCAGTAGAATGCCCCGGTAAAGCTACACAACACCTTTACACAGACCAAACCTCCCATTAGGTAGGTTTTTGGTTAATAAAAGGGTCAAAGATGTTTTGCAGGGTGTCGGTGTATGTTAGGTTATAGCTCTGGCATATGTATTGAATGATGTGATAGGGTCTCCTTTTAATGATATACACAGCAGTCGACACATACAAGCATCTTTAAACCCAAAAATATTTGGTTCATACTTTTAGTGGCAGCCGCCGTTCGCCGCAAAAACAAAGGCTTAAAGCATGGCCTTTAACTAACAATCACAACTATCTCACCTAGGTTTATCTGAGATTATAAGTGTGAAAGGATTAACGTTTGTGAATTATCGCCTACGGTCAAAGCAATTGACATGCACTTGTCTTTGTTTGTGGTTTCGCTCCTAACCAAATATACTGTCAAAACAACATACATATACCTACCTACTTACCTACCTACCTGCCTGCCTGCCTGCCTGCCCACCTGTCCATCCGCCGAGGAGGTTCTAACGAATTCCCACAATCTATGTTTTGGGAAGAAATATGAAAATATCAGAATTGTTATCTGAAAATTTTCATTTTTGGTGGTAAAAGTTTCAATATATTTGAATAGGTGCGTTTTCGTAAAGGTCAAAGTTTCAATATATTTGAATAGGCGCGTTTTCGTAATGGTCAAAGCAATTGACAAAGCTTGTCTTCGTTGGCGGTTTCGAACTTAATGATGAAATCCTACACAGTAATCAAGGGATTTGGTAGGGATCTTTAACCTGAACATGGGATGACTCTCGATGCTCGATGCACGTGGGGGTGGGGGTGGGGGCTTCAGTTAACGTCCCGATCCAAAGGACGGTGCACTTTGTAGCATTCATCCAAATGATGCCAATGGAGCATGTTCGGACACCGAAATTTTATCACCGCTGTCGGGGATCGAACCGGGGTGGGGGCTCGAGGATCAGAGGCAAGTGCAGCGAGCGACGGGTCCCCCTATTTGCAGACAAGAACCGTCAAGAACGCACAGGAGCAGTCAAGAACCGACAAGAAACTTTTTTTACCTATTTATTATAAAATATAATTTCAAATGATAATTTAAACCAAGTCTGATATATTTCGATGTGATTATATCATTTTGATACATGCATGAGAGGCTGTGACACACTGGAAATCTTAGACCAAATACCGACAAGAAGAATTTCTCAGGCGCACACAATCTAACGCTTATAACATATTTTAAATTATGAGAATATCTAAGATAAAAGTTTGCGATTATCGTATATGATATACTACTTAGAGAACAGGATACTGGGATAATATAAGATTAAAAAAAGTAGAAGTAAAACAAAGATCAGGAATCGATACAATTAACTTACTCCACCCATCAACGACACCAAAGGGAAAGAAACACAAACATGAAGCGACCAGACCGTAATGGAAATCTAAACAAAGGAAGGCCATAAGGACAGTTACTTACCCACAAAATGGCCAAATGGCCATCCAAAATAAAAAGACACAAGTGATACACACAGTAAGTAACAAACAACAACATAAATAAACCGCCACAGGAGAACCGCTTTGGAACGGCCAGTGGAAAGAATTCCACTGGGGGCTTAAATCGATTTTACATGGCCATAATCCTCGCCCTTACCTCTGTCGCGGTATACACTAATTTTGTTAAGTCCGCATGAAGGCTTCCTAACTCATCACTGTAACATATCTCCGAGAACATACAAATAAAAAAACTACAGAGATGAAACAAGGTTGAGGACTCGACAGCATACAACAACAGAATTGCTGGAGCAAAAGAAAACCAACAGTTAGACTCCGAGAATAGTATAATAGTATAACATTTATGCTATAAAACATATAGAGAATTTCTCTTACCAGTATTTACCGACAAGAAAAATGGCTTGACAGCGTTTGCCAGATTGTGTTTTGTTGAAACTAAAATCCAAACAAGCAGTTGAGCATATATATTTAGAAACTTTTAGAACAACTCCACGAGTTGATAAGATAAGATAACATTGACATTCACTGAAATATTATTCTAGCTAGAGGCCGCCAATAGTCTCTAGTCAGTGAACTGCTCTTGACGATATTTACCGATAAGAATACTTTCTGCATTGCACGCCAAATAACGCAGCCAAATAACAGAATGATTTTCTTGTCGGTATTTACTGACAAGGAGAAGCGATTTCATGGGTATTTTATGATCTCTAAAACGTAGATTGTGGGTACCCATTAGAACCACCTCGATGTCAAGATTTGTGAACGTAATGAATCTCTTGTCGGTATTTACTGACAAGAAGAGGGGCGATAACACACATATATATGATTCTCTAAGACGTAGCGTGTGGGTACTCGTTCGAACCACCTCGATGTACAGAATTGTAAATGAAAATCTTGTCGGCATTCAGTTACTGACAAGAAGAGGATATCACGCAGATGTGTTGTGCTCTAAAACATAGATTGAGGGTACTCGTTAGAACCGTTGCAGTAGGAGTCACAAACGCCAGTGAGTGGTGATTTCTACAGCGTCTAGCTGGGAGACAAGGTCATCTGTTGGAATGCTGACAGCACCCTTTAGACCTTTGTATAATAGTATATGCCTACGGTCTCTTGTCAGTATTTACTGACAAGAAGAGGAGTGATATCATGCAGGATTCTTATGCTCTAAAACATAGATTGTGGGTACCCATTAGAACCGCCTCATAGTACAGACTGATGAACGTAATGAATCGCTTGTAGGTATTTACTGACAAGGAAAGGAGCGATATCATGCAAATATATTATGCTCTAAAACATAAATTGCGGGTACCTGTTAGAATCGCCTCGTTGTACAGACTTGTGAATCTCTTGTCGGTATTTTCTGACAAGAAGAGGAGTGATATCATGCAGATGTATTATGCCCTAAAACATAGATTGTGGGTACCCGTTAGAACCGCCTCATTGGACAGACGTGTAAACGTAATGAATCTCTTGTCGGTATTTACTGACAAGGAGAGAAGTGATATCATGCATAAATGGTATTCTCTAAAATGTAGATTGTGGTTACTCGTTCGAACAGCCTCGCTGTACAGACTTGTGAATGTAATGAATCTCTTGTCGGTATTTATTGACAATGAGAGAAAAGTGTGTACGCGGGGCGTGGGGGGCTATTTGTAAGGACTTGTGAACGCATATAATAGTACATATCCCATTACACACCGTTTTAATAGCCGCTCCCGGGCGCCCATTTGGGCTTGAAGAAATAGATGGGCTGCATGATGCTTCCACGCAGAGCTGAAAACCAACTGCACGTGAGTAGTGGTAAACCGCTCAGAGGTTTTAAGCACGCCCAGGAAAAGTGGAGCGAGTTGGATCCTCCATGCATATAAATCCTATTGGTTTCATTGGGCGACAGGGCTTGAGATGTCATTTAATCTCAATGTCGGGTAAACGTCCTAGAACATTGGAAGCAACGTCTCCAAAATAATCTATACAATGCTGACGGGGACGTTGAACCTCAAATCAAACAAACAAATAAAAACCACATTAATATATAGCAAAACTTGAGTACACATAATTAATTTCCTTATTTCTGCTGTAAGACTTATATTGTGGGTATCCAATGTGAACTGCCTCGCTGTGTAGACCTGGGAACGTAATGAATCTCTTGTCGGTATTTACCAACATGCGAGAAGCGATTCTTAGTTCTGCTAAAAATATAGATTGTGGGTGCTCTTTAAAACGTTCTCGATGAGGCGGTTCTTTTGTGAGTCCGCAATCTAGGTTTCGAGCAGAAATAATTAAATATGTACATTTAATAAAAGAAATCTATTTCGACCCCTCTGAAGGTCTTGTCAGGTGGTGGACAATACAATCATAGACTGATTTTACGGGCAGATATCCCCACTATAGATTTGATTTATTAATCTTAAAGTGTTAAAAAAAAACTGATAACTTTTTTTTAGTTCAGAAAGAAATGTACATGCATGCGAGTTGGACCGTCCCTGCATATAAACCCTATTGGTTTGTTTGGGCAGTAGAGCTTTGAGATGTCAATCCATCCCAGTGCAGTTTAAAGTCCCACAAAATTATGCACCGTGACCAAAATGACCTAAATAGTGTTGACGATGACGTAAAACCTCAATTCAAACAATCAAATTGGAACAAGTTCTATCCACATAAGTTAACACACGCTGTCTATCGTATTTATTTATTTTCATGTTAAAACGAAATATTTCTTGTCGGTAAATACCGACACGAGAATTGACCGAGATATGCCTCTGAAATCCTTGACACTCCTGTGCCCTGATGAGCTTTACATTTGGTCATAATGAACATATCTAGCTCACACCTGGTAACGGAACTGCTGTTTGCAATAAATACCGACAAGAGATTTTACAGACAAGAGAATCTACCGTCAAGAGAATGTATACAGCTTTTTGCAAAGGTGAAAGTGATCATGTAAAATACATGAATTTTTTTTTCGTTTGGTCATGATGAGCAGACATAGCTGATATCTAGTGAATGAACTGCTGTTGGCTATAAATAACGTCAAGAGAATTACCGACAATATCACGAAAACACGCCTGTATAACGTTGACCCCATTAAACCCCACTTTTAAATAGTAAAACTGGGGTTTACAGGGGCATGTATTGTTTTCTTATTTTCTGAGAAAAAACATAGGTTGTGGGTACGCGTTAGGGCCGCCTCGTCGAGACGGTTCTAACGAGTACCCACAATCTATCTTTTAAGCAGAAATACGAAAAATTTCAGATTTTTTTTTTCTGAAAATTTTCATGTTTGTGTTGGTAAAATTTTCAATATTTTTGAATAGCAGATCTCGAGTTTACCGTCAAGAGAATGTAGACAGCAGTGTAAATTTATAAACACAGCATTTTTCCCTTAAATTATTCACATTTGCTCACAATGCACGATCATAGCTGATATCCAGTGACAATTTACCTACAAAGGAAAGTAGACAGTTTTGTCCAAAGGTGAAAGTGGCTTTGTAAAATATTTAAAGTTTTCTTTTTTCTGAAACAATCACAACTGGTCATGAGTGACATGCATAGCTGATGTCTATCGACGGACTGCTGTTTGCTATAAGTACCGACATACCGACAAGAGAATTTACCGACAAGAGAATTGAAGTTCTCTCTCTCTCTCTCTCTCTCTCTCTCTCTCTCTCTCTCTCTCTCTCTCTCTCTCTCTCTCAAAAGGACAGTTACTTTCCCACAAAATGGCCAATAGGCTATCCAAAATAAATTAACACAAGCAACACAAACACCTAAAGACAAACCATAACAAAAATAAATCGCGTCAGAAGAACCGCCTTGGAACGGTCAGCGGAAACGAATTCCACGGGGGGGGGATGGGGGGGGGGGGCTTATATCGATTTTACGTGGTCACAATCCTCGCCCTTATTTCCATCGCGATTTAGACAAATAATTTGTTCAGTCCGCATGAAGGCCTCCTAACTCATCATTGCAACATCTCCGTGAACACAAATAATCAAACAACCACAGAGATGAAACAACGGTGAGGTCTCGACAGCAAGAAACCACTGAAATGCTGGAGCAAAAGAAAACCAACAGTTAGAACCCAATTAGTATTATTGGAGGTTGCTTCAGAAAAAAACTTTCATAAACTAAAGACTTTTTAGGCAGTTGAAGTAAAAAGAAGCAAAATTTTTACTGACTGAATCGTGATATAAATAGAGACAGGGGAGGAACCCAGCTCTCCCCTAACATCGATATTGATTAAATACTTATTAACACCTAATAATTGTTTAAGGAAACGAAACTGAAACTTGTCAAATTTTAGTGTATCATATTTATCTTCAATGGAAAAAGCAAGTTTCATCTTTTGCATATCCAAGTACCAACACACTTTGTCCCCTTATAGTGTCCATATCAGTGTCCAAACTTAGATGGTTAACGTGTCCATAGTTTTGTTCATACTTATGTGTTTTGAATGGACAGTAACCAATTAAAACACAGAACACATCCTCGAAACTATTTTCTTGGAACTGGAACAAATCCATGTGGCTGTGTCCGTAACTTAGATTGTTAGAGAAAGTGTTCACTGGTTCCATTTCAAACCCTCAACCACGGACAAATGTAAATGTCACACACATCTCGTGGTTCTCACTACTTTTTTGAAAGCATGACAGTAGACCAGATAAGAGAGTCTTAAGCAGGAGCTTGGTTGTACTAAGGCCTATGAACTTCAGCCTTTAGCTGAAGAGAGAGCTATAGTAGATAAACATGTTTGTCATTCAGCAACCAAGTTTGCTGTGTGTGTTAACGAAGGCCAAGACAAGCTTCCTACGCTATACTGGTTACCAAAACTTCATAAAAGACCTTACAAAGCACGGTTTATTGCAAATTCTAGCTCTTGCACTACCACTGAACTTTCTAAATTATTAACTTCTTGTCTTACTGCTATTAAAACGCATGTGATTAAATATTGTGATAAAGTCTTTGAAAGATCAGGAAGAAATCTGTTTCGGTCTATTAAAAATTCGAATGAGGTTTTAAAAAAAGTAGAAGTAAAACAAAGATCAGGAATTGATACAATTAACTTACTCCATCCATAAAAGACACCAAAGGGAAAGAAATACAAACATTAAGCGACCAAACCATAATGGAAACCCAAACAAAGGAAGGCCATATGGACAGTTACTTTCCCACAAAATGGCCATATGGCCATCCAAAACCAAAAGACACAAGTGATACACACAGTAAGTAACAAACAACAACATAAATAAATCGCCACAGAAGAGCCGCCTTGGAACGGTCAGTGGAAGATTTCCACTGGGGGGCTTAAATCGATTTTACGTGGCCACAATCCTCGCCCTTACTTCCGTCGCGATTAAAGTCTGTCTACTTACGATTTTTCCACTCTTTACACTACACTTCCTCATAATCTTATTAAAGAAAAACTTAATGATTTAATTGAATGGGCTTTTCACAGAGAAGATTCTCTCTATCTTGCATGTAATGTCAGAAATGCATTTTTCACTTCTAAAGAGCATAAGAATTATACACTTTGGTCTTGTCAGAAAGTGTGTGATGCCCTCACCTTTCTACTTGACAATATTTATATTAGATTCGGTACTAAGTTATTAAGACAAATTGTGGGTATTCCGATGGGTACGAATTGCGCACGTCTTGTGGCTGATCTGTTCTTGTATTGTTATGAAAGAGACTTCATGTTGTCGCTTTTCATTGATAACCAATCTGAAATTATTGAAGCTTTTAGCTCCACTTCTAGGTATTTAGATGATTTATTAAATATTGATAATACCAATTTCGATGGTTTGATCAGTCAGATTTACCCCCCAGAACTTCAGTTAAATAAAGCAAATTCTTCTGATACCGAGGCCCCGTTTTTTGGATTTAAATCTATCTATTGTAGATGGATTTGTTTCGTGCAAAATTTATGATAAACGCAATGGTTTATTTATGGTGTTGTTTGCTACTTACTGTGTGTATCACTTGTGTCTTTTTATTTTGGATGGCCATATGGCCATTTTGTAGGAAAGTAGCTGTCCTTATGGCCTTCCTTTGTTTAGGTTTCCATTATGGTCTGGTCGCTTAATGTTTGTATTTTTCCCTTTGGTGTCTTTGATGGGTGAAGTAAGTTAATTGTATCGATTCCTGATCTTTGTTTTACTTCTACTTTGATTTTGAGATTGTAAATTTTCCTTTTTTTTTGGATGGTGATGTTCCTCGTGCGCCATCCTATGGCGTTTATATTTCGCAATTAATTCGATTTGCTAGAGTGTGTAGTCATGTAACTGACTTCAACACTCGTAATAAATTATTAACGGCTAAAATCCTTAATCAGGGTTATCGGTACCATAAACTACGCAAAGCCTTTTCAAAATTTTATAGACGCCATTCTTATTTAATTTCAAAATTCAATATTGGACTTAAATCTCTTCTGCAACAAGGTCTATCGGAACCCGAATTTTATGGTGACTTAGTATATAATTTCAGAAAAATATATAACCGCAATGACTTCAGCACCCAATTTCGTAAAATCATTCTTCGATATAAAAAGATTGGGTACAACATGGATGTTATACGACAGACTGCATGCATGGTAGTTAACCCAATCACGGTTGGCAACTTTGCTTCCCTCTTTAATTGCACGCCGGTGGGTCAGGCCTCAGATTCTATGACGGCTCCAACGTAAAGGCTTATTGAGAATTAGAGAGATCTAATTCAAGGTAATGTTGGTTGGTGCCTGATGCTCTGTCTCTGGTCGGGCCCATCGGAGTCTAACTGTTGGTTTTCTTTTGCTCCAGCATTTCAGTGGTTTCTTGCTGTCGAGTCCTCACCGTTGTCTCACCTCTGTGGTTCTTTGATTTTTTGTATTCACGGAGATGTTGCACTGATGAGTTAGGAGGCCTTCATGCGGACTGAACAAATTATTTGTCTAAATCGCGACGGAAGTAAGGGCGAGGATTGTGGCCACGTAAAATCGATTTAAGCCCCCCAGTGGAAATCATTCCACTGACCGTTCCAAGGCGGTTCTTCTGTGGCGATTTATTTATGGTGTTGTTTGTTACTTACTGTGTGTATCACTTGTGTCTTTTTATTTTGGGTGGCCATATGACCATTTTGTGGGAAAGTAACTGTCCTTATGGCCTTCCTTTGTTTAGGTTTCCATTATGGTCTGGTCGCTTAATGTTTGTGTTTCTTTCCCTTTGGTGTCTTTGATGGGTGGAGGAAGTTAATTGTATCGATTCCTGATCTTTGTTTTACTTCTACCTTTCTTCGTTATTAAAGGATAACTTTTTGGCGAGGCAGTTCGAGTGGGGACCCACAACTTAGTTTTCATTTAGAGGTAAGAAAATTATCTCAGCATTATCACAATTTCTTTCCTCATCAAGAGGGCCCCAGACCTCACTACCGTAACAAATAATAGGTCTCAGCATACTGTCGAACAATTTTAAGCCCAACTGACCAGTTATTTCGTCAAATGAAAGCTTCTTTTTCATTAAAAAGGTAGCTTTTAAACCTTTCTTACATAAATTTTCAAAAAAAGTTTTGCCAGAGGAGCGAAATGTTAACCCTAAATATTTGTACTGGGATACCAATGCTAGTTGACAGCTGTTATAATGGAAATGAAACTTATTCAACAACTGACCACTTTTATTAAAAATCATAACTTGAGTTTTATCTGTATTTAATTCTAGCCGCCGGGTCCGTCGAATTACCCCAAACCACTCCAAACCACCCCAAAACACCCCCAAACCACCCCAAACCACACCAAAATACCCCAAACCACTTTAAAAATATTATGATATACAATAGAGATATACTTACTGACATGTTTTGAAGTATTTTAATGCATATAGGTCTGTTTTCCCACTAATATTGACGTGGTTTGTTGCTCAAATTATTGCTGACTTCACCGTTTGTTGCTCACATTATTGCTGAGTTAATCGGCATAATGTATTTGGCAGTACACTGTATAATTAAAGTATATGTTCGTCCTGTCACATTAGCCCAAAGATAAAATTTTATCCTTAGTTTCGAGCTGGCAGAAGAAGAAGAGAAGAAGAAGAATTCATCTTAATCTGCCGTCCAATACTAAGCTAAATATGTAAGAATAATTTAATTACAGTTTAGAAGATGAAGATTATGAAGAAGAAGGATCATGAAGAAGAAGAATGTGAAGGACGACGAAGAATAAGTTTTCATCTTAATCTTCTAGCGGCAAAGTTTAGTGTATTAATTCTAATTGCGGCAAAAGTTTGTGCATTGCTACCCAAATCCGATGTGTGCAAGAAGAAGAATTCATCTATCTTAATCTTCTAGCGGCAAAGTTTACTGCATTGCAACCTAGAATTTTAGGGCGTCTGATCAGAGTAGAAGTAAAACAAAGATCAGGAATTGATACAATTAACTTACTCCATCCATAAAAGACACCAAAGGGAAAGAAATACAAACAATAAGCGACCAGACCATAATACATAATTTGACACTCATTGTGCATTGCTACCCAAATCCGATGTATGCAAGAAGGAGAAGATGAAGAAGAAGAAGAACAGTGTAGACCCAGATCAGACATAATAGTGCAACTCACTCAAACAGTGAAGGCCCTGATCAGATGCCGCGTTCTGGGCCTGCACTGTTTGCAACGGAACCCGTTTCACAGTGTAGACCCAGATTATACATAATACTGCCACTCATCCGGTGCATAATAAAGAAGAAGAAGAAGAAGAAGAAAAAAAAGAAGAAGAAGACCCCTTATAATCATCAATTTTCTGTTTGATACGACGTCATATTTTCATTTTGACAGTTGAGAGGCAGTTGTAAGTTAGCCGGAGAGTTTATTTTAATTGGTTAAAATCTAGGTATTTTCTTAGGAGTTCATTTAAAAATTTAGGGGGTGTCAGGTTATCTTTTCATCCAAATTTATCTGGGGAAGGACTGAACTTTTAGCAAACAGTAGAGGCCCTGATCAGAACAGAATCTGAATTATTACTGGTGTGTCAAATCTGGGTCAAATGACATTCATACACCAGGACCTGTGATATGGGAAGTTAGTCCCTAGTTCTAACCAAAGAGGTAAACTTAGCTACACAATCCTCAGCACCTTCAGCCGTCGAAATAATCGAATCGGGAGGGGCATTCCAATCTCTAATGGTTCGGGGAAAGAAAGATTCTTTATAAATGTCCGTTCTTGCAGTAAGGGTCTGAAACGTCATTGAATGGTGCCTTCTGCAGTGCCTAGCTGGGGGAACAAGGTCCTCTGTTGGAATGCTGGCAGCACCCTTTAGACCTTTGTATAAGAGAATGAGCCTACTGTCTCTTCTCCTTTTCTTGAGAGACTCCCATCTTAATTTTCCTAGAATACTACGCCGCGTTCTGGGCATGCACTGTTTGCCACGGAACCCGTTTTGAATTTAAATCAAAATAGAGACTATGGGTACACGTTAGAACCGCCTCATCGAGGTATTTCTAACGGGTACCCACAATCCATATTTTAATACAGAAATAAGGTTTACCTCTTTGAATTATATAGGTGTGTTTTCGTGATGAGTCATTAACGGCGCGTGGTCTAAATATTAACATTAATAGTTTAATGTGGTGAAATTGACACCTACTCGTGGCACGCGCTTATCAAGTGTTAAGTGATTTAACTACTTGTCCATTGATACTATGTAATGGGATTATAACACTTGGCCAAAGTCATCACGAAACACAATATATTTACACCCCCATCCGCCCTAAAATCCTACTTTTATATTGTTTACAGAAGTATACGTTATTTTTCCCAATTCTATTAAAAAAACATGTAAATTAACCATAGAAGTGCAATCCATGTATTAAATATATATAATTAAATACAACTGAATTTAGAATACCATCATTTAAACAATAAGACCGCCACTTCTTCTACGGCATTTACTCGTTTAATGAATCCTGTAAATGCAGAGGAGACCAGATTAATATGTGACTTCATATCATCAGCTTTGTCTATAAGATAGCTTTAAAAAGCGAGAACTTATTAATGCCATCGCGAAGACGCACCTATATAATTTTGACCCGCTTTCAAGAACCCCACGTGGAGTGTGAGTGCTCGTTTGAGCCGCCTCGATGAGGTGGTTCTAACGCATATCTGCGGTCCGCAGTTTGGGCGGGGATAGGAGGAATATCGGAATTTTCCTTCTTGGAATTCTCAACTTTCATCCGTAAATTATACATCGTATTTCGTATAGGCGTGTTTTCGGGGTGTCACTCAGTTAGGCACACAACCTTTGCTCCATTTCAAGTCAATGATGAAACAAAGATATTGATAAGAATTCACGTGCCTTCATGTTACTATTCCTTGTATGTTGAACAGTTATGTATATATATGTATGTGTTGTATATGTGCCGGTGGACACCTTCTTTATGTTGGTTTTCCGAATAAAAATCTTGTATCTTGTATCTTGTATCTAATTAAAGTGGTTTGGGGTGGTTTGGTGTGTTTTGGGGTGGTTTGGGGGTAATTCGATGGACCGCTAACCGCCACTTCATTAGGTAGCTGCTTAAATGATTAAGAGAAGTAGAAGTAAAACAAAGATCAGGAATTGATACAATTAACTTACTCTTAAGTCTGCAAACCCTTTTTCGATGTAGACAACAGTACAATGGCATCAGCATACAATTTACAGCTTACTTTCTCATTATTTATGTACACAGGGTCACAAGAATCGTTAAAAATAGAAGGGATATCATTAACGTTCTTGACGGTTCTTGTCTGCAAATAGGGGGACCCTGAGAGACACGGGCTTGCACGTGCAACAACTCACCAGGGACTGTTCCACTTAACGTTTACCAACTGACAGTGTCTAATCTTTGTGAATTCTCCAATATTTGAGCCGGCCGGCGATCTCGTCTTTTCGCTGATGGCGTCCTCCCAGAACGAGGCTAACTTGCCCCCCGGTCGTTTCGCCCCAGTAGTGGGCGGATGTTTTGCCCCAGTTGCGAGTGGACGGACATATGCGGCTATGTTACATTCCTCCCCCCTTACAAGAGACCCTTGCATATTCCCAAGGTACTTAAGTCACAGGTAAAATTAACCAATCAATGACCCCTTCAAGTTTCAGAACCGAACGATGTCACGAGACGATTCCAATCCATGGCCCTCACCAAGTTTGACATGTACAAAACAAAACACCTCAAGAACAACACACATACACACTCACACTAATCACCCAATAATTTGGTTAGCATTTAATGGGCAAAATGAAATGTGATTAACATGATTAAATGCTAGTTTAAACGCAACAATTGAAAAGTGAACTGAAGTAAAAGTTTAATTTGTACACTATTTACACGGTAGTAAGCCACTGGCTTATGGCATAATAAAGTCTCTGAGATGGGCAGGATTTTTAGTCCTTCTACCTGCTCGCGTCTCCTGGCCTACCCAAGCATCGCTTACTGAGTCTGGCGACTGATCTGATTCAAAGCTCAGTCCTCCTGAGTCTGCCACTTGCTGAGGCTCCTCATTAATACCCACTGTAGTATCCAAAGTTTCAGATGTGATGGAGGCTGAATCACTCAGATCATGTCTATATTCCTGGGCACCCACTAAATCATCACCCAACGTGACCTCTTGCTCTATGTCTGGGCTCACTGGGGCAGACCCTAAATTCTGCCCTTCCTCGACAGCAACCTCCAGAGTATCTTCTAGGTTCCTGGTCGGTGCCTTCCGGCTTGCAATAACCAATCCTCTTGTTTGCTCCCCAGTGTGTCCTAGATTTGCATCTTGACTAACACTAGCTGAGCCCTCCATGATTTCAGCGTCAGTATCCATGTTGGGTACATTGTTAGATACTCCATCTTCTGGAGCGCTTACTGTTTCCACTCTCTCCTGGTTGGCATCTTTGAGGCGATTATAATGGACTACCATTCTCTGTCTACCCCCTTGTTTTTGTATGCGGTATACTGCTTCTGAAATCACTTTGACCACTACAAATGGACCTCTATAACAGCGTTGTAGTTTCTTCACTTGGCCTTTCTTAGTCTGTGGAACATAGACCCTAACCCAGTCACCGACAGTGTATCTTAGTTTCTGACCACTAGGGTGCACTTTCCGGTCATAGAAATACTTCTGCCTCCGCTGCTCTGACTTTGTATGTTCACGTACTTTCTGAAAAGCTTGATCCATGTGATCTCTCTGCCTGCTGACAAACATGTGTGTTGTCTCAAATCTCTCTTTCGAGCCACCAAATGCAATGTCCACTGGCAACATAGCTTCCCTACCGTAGACCAGACTAAAGGGTGAATAGCCTGTGGTTGCCTGAACACTGGAGCGGTCTCCAAGCAGCATTTTTGGCAAAAGACTGTCCCAGTTTTTCTGGTTGTCATTCACACAAGCACGCAGCATCCCAATCAAGGTTTTGTTTAGCCTTTCAACCAGACCATCTGATTCTGGGTGATATGCTGTGGTTCTCGTCTTTTCAATTTCCAGCAGCCTACAAACTTCCTTCATGAGGTTGGATTCAAAATCTCTCCCCTGATCTGTGTGGATAACTCTTGGTACCCCATGTCTACAGATAACATCATCAACCAGTTTGGTAGCGATAGTTTCTGCTTTGTGATCTTTTAAAGCAAATGCCTCTGGCCACTTGGTAAAGTAGTCTGATATAACCAACAAAAACCTATTCCCATTGTCTGTTACTGGGAGTGGTCCTACTATATCCATTGCTATCCTTTCCCAAGGATAGGAGGGTGCGTCTTGCTGAAGTGGTGCTCGAACAGTGTACGGTGGAGCTTTAGATGCAGCACAATTTCCACACTGTTTGCAGAATAACTCCGTATCCTTCTGATAACCATACCAATAGAAACGCAATTTTACCTTGGCTAATGTTTTCTCTAGACCCAGGTGAGCTGCTGTTTGATGGCTATGCAGCGCCTCCAACACGCCTTTAGTGAGGACTTTGGGGACCACTATTTGGAAGTGTGAAGTTCTACCATCTTCTCTTTCCCATCTGCGGTGAAGGATGCCATTTTCTATACTCAGCCTTGACCACTGACTCCACAGACTACGAAGTGCTGGACTCGTACCATCTTTGAGTGGCTCTCTTATTCCCTTTTTCTTCATCTCAAGAATTGGTCCAATCTGGGGATCCTTTTCCTGTTCCGTTTTTACATTTAATGTCTGGATCCACGACAAATCCTGATCTTCCTCAGGCTCTTGGATGTGACCGCCGGCGTGTGAGCTGCTATCTGCTGCCGACACAGCCGAGGCCACGGTATAAGAGCTTCTGCCTTCTGGAAAGTTTCTTGCTTCAGCCGGAAGTTCCGCTACAGCCGATATGCGTGAGCTGCTATCTGCTGCCGACACAGTCTCGACCGTAGACGGGTTCCCAGCATCCTGCTTGGATTTGTCTTTACCCTGGTCATCTGGTATTCTTGATAGAGCATCTGCATTCCCATTGCTAGCTCCTTTGCAGTAGTAAATGGTGAAATCATAGGAGCTTATCTCTATTGACCATCTTTCTCTTCTCCCGGTCGGATCATGTCCTGGTTTGATAGACCGTATGTTTACTAATGGTTTGTGATCAGTCATGACTGTAAAGCGGGAACCTCCCAAATATGGTCTAAAGTGCCTGATGGCCCATACCACAGCATAGAACTCCTTATCATAGGCACTCCAATTTCTCTCAGCCTTCGACAGAGTAGCACTGGCAAATGCAATCACCTTTTCCTGACCATGATGTTCTTGAGATAGCACTGCCCCAACAGCCCAGTTTGAGGCATCAGTTTGCACTTGAAAGGGCTTCCGAAAGTCTGGGTATGCAAGTATTGGGTGGGCGGTCAGATGATCCCGTAGAGTTGTAAATGCTGATTGGCACTCAGAGGTCCATATGAACTTTGTATCCTTATGTAACAAGTGGTGCAACGGTTCTGCCACATTTGCAAAGTTCCTGATGAATTTCCTATAGTAGTTAGCCAACCCAAGGAAACTCTGTAGCTGAGTAACATCTCTTGGAGTAGGAAAATTCAATACTTTTTCAATGTTACTTGGATCCGGCCCAATACCCTCACCAGATACCCGATGGCCCAAGAATGTTACGCTCTGCCTAAACAGCTGGCACTTGGAACTCTTCAGCTTAAGCCCTGCCTCTCTGATACATTGGAACACCTCTCTAAGTCGCTCAATGTGGCCTTCTACCGTTCTAGTGAACACAATGATGTCGTCAAGGTAGACCAGACAGCATTTCCAATGTAGGCCAGCTAGTACCAAGTCCATCAGGCGTTGAAAGGTGGCCGGAGCATTAGTAAGGCCAAAAGGCATGACCTTGAACTGATACAGATTTTCTCCTGTCGAGAATGCTGTTTTCTCACGATCTTGTGGCTTGAGCTCAACCTGCCAGTAGCCACTGGCACAATCTAGGGTGCTGAACACCTTAGCACCGCTGAGAGCGTCCAAACAGTCATCCACACGTGGAAGTGGGTGGGCATCCTTGCAGGTCACATTGTTAAGCCGTCTGTAGTCTACACAGAACCTGAATGATCCATCTTTTTTACGGACTAGAACGACCGGTGACGACCATGGACTCTTGCTAGGTTCTATAATATCTTGACTCAGCATCTCCTCTACCTGTTTATCCAGTTCCCCTCTCATTGCAAATGGTACCCTCCTTGGGCTTTGTATAATAGGTGATGCTCCTTCTGTAACTATGCTGTGCTGTGTTAGGCCAGTTCGACCCAAATCTGCTTTAGACTCAGAGAATATATCCTGGAACTCTTCCATGAGTTGCTCTGCACTATGCATCTGCTCATTGCTCAAGTTTGTTCCTGCCAAGCTAACTGACGATACTTGTTTCATTATGTTGTTAAATGGCTGTCTCGGTGGATTAGTGGCATGTGGCTTATCATCCATGAACTCATAAATTCCTACCCTTGCAACTTTAACCTCTTTGGAGACCGCTGCATAAAATGACCCTAAACATGTGTTAGCCTGTAAGGTCACGTCTGAGTCCCCAACATTCATCAGTTTTGCTGGTGCTGACCCTTGTAATACCGTTCCCGCTGTTCGGGCCACCAATATACCGGCATCATTTTCAAAGACTTCTTTAGCCTCCAATACCCCATCAAAGCCATCAGGAACTACTTCATAGTTTTTAACCGGTTCCAGCCTCGCTTTCACTACCATTTCACTCCTTGCAGGTATCACTGTAGTCTCTTTAAGAGATGCACTACATACTCGTGGAAGTATTTTCCACATTGGCAGGAATGAGATTGTAGAAGACCCTATGTTTATCCTTGAATTGGCTCCCTCGATGGTGATGTTATTTCCCTGGATGAAATCCCAGCCAAGTAATATTGGATGTGACATTTCTCTAGTGATAAAGAAAGTCCATGTTATATCCTTATCCCCTAGCCTCAAATTCACTTTCAGTTTACCAAGCAATTTAACTGGTTCATTGTTGACTGATGTTGCTTGCAATCCATGTATTCCATCAACACGCAGTTTCTTCAACACATTAGAGGACTGGCGAAACTTTTCGCTAATTAAGGATATCTCTGCCCCTGTGTCCACAAGGCGGCTCTTCTGTGGCGATTTATTTATGTTGTTGTTTGTTACTTACCGTGTGTATCACTTGTGTCTTTTGGTTTTGGATGGCCATATGGCCATTTTGTGGGAAAGTAACTGTCCTTATGGCCTTCCTTTGTTTAGGTTTCCATTATGGTCTGGTCGCTTAATGTTTGTATTTCTTTCCCTTTGGTGTCTTTTATGGGTGGAGTAAGTTAATTGTATCAATTCCTGATCTTTGTTTTACTTCTACTTTGGTCTCAATCCCTTCTACTTCAGCCTGGCATACTGTAGAGGATTTATTTAGTGATGAGATGGTGGGTTCCCGGGAGTAAGCCGACACTGTGGGCTCAGCGCCGGCCTCTAGTGAAAATCCTGGGCAGCATTTTTACTGCCCCTCCCCCGGAATGATCCTCGACCTCGACCACGAAAGTCTGCCTGACGGAATCCAGGTTGTCCTGGCCGCCTACTCCCACCCCCTCGACCTCTGCCACAATCACGGGCGAAGTGACCGGTCTGACCGCAATTATAGCAAGCTAAGCCGCGCCCACGCGTAGACCTTGTATTAGTGGCCGAGAGTTGGGCCACCTGTGCTCTCAACTCATCCATTTGCTCCGTCATGCGATTAAACCGCTCTTCACTAGCATTTACCTCAACTTGTGAGACATGCGCTTGCTTTTTTTTTTAACTCAAACTGCACTTCTAATTTGCTTGCTTTTTCAATCGCGTCATCGACATTTTTCGGATCGCGCCTACGAATTTTTTTCCCGATGTCGCCTGTGCCATTAAGAAACTTATTGAGAACTACATCTTCCCATGCTTCAGCATTGTACTTAGGAAAGGCGCGTTTTACTAAGCGTCGCAGTTCTGCGGCGTACACGACCAAGTTCTCACCATCTTTACGTGTGCGCGTTTGTAGTTCGGCTCGGAACGCATCGATCATTGCTTTCGATGAGTATGCACTCAAAAATTTTGTCTTTATAGAATCAAAATCATTTTGCTCTAGTTCAGATAAAGAAGAGTACACACTGAATGCCGCATCACCCAACATTGTTGGAAAGTACAGTACTTTGTCTTCATTACTAGGTGCATGTAACTTGCACCACGCATCGAAGCGTTTGACCCATAGCTCAAAGTCATCACCTTGTTTCCCTATGAAAGTGGGTGGTGGGGAAGACAAAAACATTGGTTGCTGCTTATAAGAATACTTTCCCGGACTAGCCATTGAAGGTGTAGCATATGATGAGAACATTTCAGGTTTTGGCCTCATTTTACTAACCAAATCACTCAATTTTGACGGTGTCTCCATCGCACTCGGGGGTTTAATCTTGCCATCAGACCCTCCAGTAGCCATGGTGCAGATAAGAACAAAAAAACAGCTTACTTTTAAAAATATTCAGCAAGTTTGAATAGTTTTGCACCACTGCATGCGTGGAAAGTTGAAGATGGCACGGTGACTGTACTGTATTCGGTCAAAATGTGTGAAGCATGAACAAAAATGAAAATAATAAAAAAAAAAAATTACTCAAACTGTGCCCAATGATAAAATCACCGCGATGGCTGTACTGTATCAAAATTGAATTTTATTCCCTCTCCCAATGCGCATGCTTTTCTTTACTTCCACTTGCACTTTTTGACTTCGCCGCACACTGTGCCGACTCAAACAACTCTTTCTCACGCTTGCAAGCCTTAATGATCAAATTGAACCATTTTTGCTTTATATGGCTTTTTGCGTGTAGACCATCATAGAAGCGCTTGAAAAATTGACTGGTCACTTGCTTGGATTTCACATTCAACCATCCACAACTCTTTTTATGTTTCTTAACAATCACTTCAGACAGGCCGATAGTCCACACTCTTTCGAGTTTGTTAATTTCAATGATTTCTGAATTCACCACCGTCAGTTTTGCATTGACCCGATCATCAAATTCACACAACTCCTCCTGGCTGTACTTCGCAACTTTCAACAAACCTGACTTTACACGAGACTCTTGAAGCTCTCCAAAAAGAATAGGGGGAATCGTACCAAATGCTACACGGGCATTGGGGTATCGGGCCTTCAACTTTGATTTTGTGTCCGTCAAAGTTTCAATAAAAGATTCAGGTGTAGTTTTAGATGGCCTGAATTCGGTTCCTTGCTCTCCCAAGAATTCTTTCTCAAGAAAATTATTTATGCCCACACACATTTTGAAAGAAACGTGCCTTTCAGACGGAACCCACCAAAGATCAGTGATTGTTTGTTCGTACAATTCTTGGACAGTCTTACCCCTAGAAATCACATAGAAAGGGACCAGACCTCTGGGCTGTCTCTTTTGATCAAACCGCCAACCCCTAGAATCAAGAACTATAACAAACAGAGGGTCTTTTCCGTGGCGAGCCAGTATTGATTTGAACTGAAAACCAAGCGTCTAAAATGATCCGGACCAGGGTCGAACAAAACGGGGAAAATATGAGTTGGGCCGAATTTACAATCAAAACCACCGCTGTCCACCAGTGCAACAACTCACCAGGGACTGTTCCACTTAACGTTTACCAACTGACAGTGTCTAATCTTTCTGAATTCTCCAATATTTGAGCCGGTCGGCGATTTCGTCTTTTCGCTGATGGCGTCCTCCCAGAACGAGGCTAACTTGCCCCCCGGTCGTTTCGCCCTTCAAGTGCCAGCCGTTTCGCCCCAGTAGTGGGCGGATGTTTTGCCCCAGTTGCGAGTGGACGGACATATGGGTCGGGTATGAAACACCCTTCCCGATCCCGATCCCGATCCGAAAATCCCCGATCCAAAATTTTCTATTTGCCCTAATTCATGCATTATAATATATTTTAAAAACTTTTTGAGTTTATTTTATTACTTTTCCGTACTTTAATCATTATTTATGTATATTTTGTTTAAATAAGTCCAATTTGTGATTTTATGCTAATTTATACCTCTGTCAGGGGTATGAAAGACCCTGCCGATTTTTCGTAAAAATATTGTATCCTTCCGCCCCTAATTAAAAAAATAAACAATAACTAAATGATAAAATCAACTGAACGGAATTGTTATATGCTTTTATGGCTTTTCTACAATAAAAGGGAACTTAAAAAGAGTTTCGGGGGTGTTTTTTTTGCATATTTTTATCAAAAACGATTACCGATCATTATTGCTATTTATAGTTACAAAAATTGAACCGAATGTAAAAGAAATGGCCGGAAACGGACCGATCTTGAGTTTCACATTGTCTCAAAAATCGTATTTGTTACATATAATGACCATTGTGCGAGTGACAGAAGTTTCATCATGTCCTATCTCTCTATTTTTGATTTTTGAGACAAGTGAAACTCAAGATCGGTTCGTTTCCGGCCATTTCTTTCACATTCCGTTCAATTTACGTAACTATAAATAGCAACAATGATCGGTAATCGTTTTGGATAAAAATATGCCAAAAAACACCTCCGAAACTCTTTTTAAGTTCTCTTTTATTCTAGAAAAGCCATAAAATTATATAACAATTCCGTAATACTGATTTAATCATTTGGTTATTGTTTATTTTTTTTAATTAGAGGCGAAAGAATACAATATTTTTACGAAAAGTCGGCAGGGTCTTTCATATCCCTAAGGGAGGAATAATTTAGGATAAAATCACAAATTGGACACATTTAAACAAAAAATACATAGATAATGATTGAAATACTTAAAAGTAATCAAATAAACACAAAAAGTGTTTAAAGTATATTCTAATTAATGAATTAGGGCAAATAGAAAATTTTGGATGGGGGATTTTCGGATCGGGATCGGGATCGGGAAGGGTGTTTCATACCCGACCGGACATATGCGGCTATGTTACACACGTATTATATGTCAATAGATTCAAATAATATACAAATTAAATTAAAAAGGGACGTAGTACATGACAAACATTTTTCTTAATGCAGTTATTTCTTAGAACCATTCTCAGGTTTTTGCTCACATGTTTTTTTTTTTTTTTTTTGTTTTTTTTTCATTTAGTGCTGAATGACAATGGCTGCGCCCTTGTTGTTGACTTTCGCCAGAACAGTCAGACATAAATATCTAAATTTCAGTCGCTTCGTGAGTGTTTGCATGTTAACAAAGTGATTAAAATGACATGGTTGCTATACATTAAGAGAACAAGTTTACTGTAGTTTTAATTATTCTTTAATTATCATAAACTGACAAGTTATTGGCTACTTTCGGTTTGTTACAAGTACCAGCTTTGATAAAAAAAAGAGAAATATCTATCTATCTTCATATACTGAGTCGGTCATACTTGGCCATTACCTCAGTTGGGTGGTGCGCTAAATTTAGAATTTAGCAAAAAAAAAAAAAAAACAATGTAAAAAATGTACTAAAACGCACACCTCTGGATCCCAAACCACACCATGCGGGCTTTGAACTCCTCTGCAGTTTTGGCATTTACCACAGAGGAGGGAAGACTATTCCACTGAGGAATAGTTCTAGGGAAGAAAGAATTCTTCAGGGCATCACTATAGGCCTGGTACCTACAATATTGACTGTTGTTTAGTTTTGATGATTTAAACATATTTTATTGCTTATAACATAAGATACAAGCAAATGGGTTGGGCCACAAGTTCTAGCAACATTAGTTACGGCCCTTCCCAAGTACAAAATACAGTTTTAAGCAATTCACAAATGACAAATCAAACATAACCACACGAGTATGGGGACTATCAATAGAGAAGAGAAATATCCAAGAAATAAGGAGAAAGGGTAACTGGTCAACTCGTACCCAAGTCAACTCATACCTAAGTCAACTCGTACCTGTTTTTGGTCAACTCGTACCCGTTCTTTGGTCAACTCGTACCCGTTCTTTGGTCAACTCGTACCCCCTAGTCAACTCGTACCTATTTTGGTCAACTCGTACCCCCGGGGGTACTATATATTTTTGGCGGGGTGGGGTCGAAAACTAGTGGACTTTGGTCATAACAATCCCTATGGATACGGACATGAGGAGCGACACGGATTTTTTTTTATTCCCCCCCCCCCTCCACACACACACACTCCCAGGTGCCTGCTAGGTCTGGGGTTAGGGCCCAGGAGTCTAAAACCTATTTTGTTCAAACATGACCGGGTTGCCTATCAAGTCAAACAGTAGAATACATCTGTGCCCAAATTACGCCCAGAGACATATGTTGGGTTCACCGGAGGCCAGAAAGAAGTACCTTGGATCCTTTTATTGTGACATGGTTTTCACAGCGCGGGGATTTACGATGGCGCCCCATCAACCTGCTCCATTTATTATTATTGCCATTATTTACCTTTAACCTTTAACCCAAATACCAGAAACCCCTAAAGGGATACCTTGTCAAACAGGGCAGGTTCAGATCAGACGCCGCAGACCGTGGCAACGTCTGATCAGGTCCTACGCAGTTTGCAAATTGTTAAGCCACTTCCCGAATAAAATTTTGAAGAAAACACAACCTGAACAGTGCAGGCCCAGATCAGACGCCGCAGAACGCGGCGACGTCTGATCAGGGCCTACGCTGTTTGCAAAAAGTAAAGCCACTTCCCGAATAAATTTTGAAGAAAACACAACCTGACACTCCAAAAATTCGAAATGAACTGGTGGAAGATTCCATTTGTGTTAAATAACACTTCAGTTGATGGTGTACCGAATTAATGTAGGTGTAAAAAAAACTAAAAAAAAAACTAGTTTTATCCAATTGTCCTTCATTAAAGACTGTTTTTAATTCCTTTGATTTTGCCGGTGAGTGGCGGTTTTTGTCCTGACAAGACTTACTGACACGCATGAATTTTAAGGTCAATTATTTTTTTGTGTATTATCTTCGTTTGAATTGCCGATTACTGGATATATAAGAATTACAGAATCCTTGCAGTATCATTCGTCTTTGAAATATTTTAACGAGAATCATAGCTCAAAACTTTCATCAAAATGTCTGATTTGTGCATTGCATGTAGTAAGGTTGGTGGTGGACGTCAGTATGCTATAAGTTGCGATGTTTGTGACCGTTGGCAGCATCGTCCTTGTGGGGCAGGTAATACATATTTAATTTATACTACCTGTACATCCCGCTGTAATGGCGATAGTAAACACTGCTTTGATCTCATCATCAAAACATTCCTATACTCTCCGGTTCGAGCCCCGGTCGTGTCGCTACATTTCCCCCATCAGTTCCAAAACATAGATTGTGGATACTCGTTGGAACCGAATTGTTGTGTAATGAGTACACCCCTAAACTCTCTTTATATAAAGGAAACTCGGGTTTAGGGGTGTATACATTATGGAAGCTTTCTTATTTATGCTCCAATTCACAGGTTGTGGGTACTCGTTAGGACAGCCTCAACGAAGTCGTTCCAAGTAAAAATCACAACCTATGTTTGCAGTATAACTAAGAAAAAAAATCACAGATTTTCGTAAAATTTTGGAGATGTGAAAAATGCACTATATTGCACGGGTGTGTTATTGTAAGGAAAATAAAACAATTACAGTCAAACCTGTCTTAGTGGCCACCTCTATTAAACAAACAACCTGTCTTAAGCAAGCAGGCATTCAGTTCCCGAAAAAGGAAAATGCATTAAAATTCACCTGTGTTAAATAAGCACCTGCCTTAAGCAAGCACTTTTTGAATATCCCAGAGGTGCTTGCTTAATACAGGTTGGACTGTGTGTTAGCCATTTTTTAAGTTTTGAGCATATATGAGAACGAAATATAATTGTATAACTACATCTTATTTGCAAATGAGCATAAAATGAAAGTTATACAATTATAGTTTTTTGTTATTTTCATATGTAATGTAGTTCGTCTTATGTTGATCATGGTGTTTTGTATCAATCCCTCCTTTCCCCACCCCCCCCCCCCCCCCCCCCCTCCCCCCACACACAAACACAGGGATAGTTCTAACGAGCACCCATAAATTTTGTCTGAATACTTGTCAGATAATAAAATCTTCTGGCTAAAGGGATATGAGGGGGGGGGGGTCATACACATGTAATGCGCCATTTTTGGCGCACGGGTGTAATGGCGTATAATGCACACACTATGTATCGTCTTCGTCGTCCGGAAAATGGGTCAGGCGAGTCTGCATAGACCATAACGTTGACCTCGTATATGTGTACTTAAGTTAAACTTAACCCAAAACAGATTTTTTGTCACAAAAGTACGAGTTGACTAAGGTACGAGTTAACTAAGGTACGAGTTGACCAAACTCGGGTACGAGTTGACTAAGGTACGAGTTGACTTAGGTACGAGTTGACCAGAAACCGGAGAAAGGATAGATATAGGTAGAACGTCTTGAAATATATCTTCAAAATGCAGAAATAACTGGAACACAATTAGCAGCAACATTTCTCTCAACCTCTCGGAAGTTACTCTATACGAATCAATAGGTAAACACACCTAATCAAATATACCGGTAAAATTTTACCACTGAAAGTGATTTTTCCAAGTAAAATTCCAGATACTCCCCATATCCACGCCCATAACACAGACTGCGGGTATCCGCTAGAACCGCCCCAGTGAGGCAGTCCAAACGAGCACCCACACTCCATGCTCTAGGGCAAGAACAAGATAAATACTGTCTACACCTGGAGGTCCCCATTTCTACTATATAAAGTGGAGTTCAAGGGGATCGAATTTATATAGGCGTGTTTTCCTGATGAGTTTTTGTAATGCCTAAAAGCGGTTGGTATCCTTTATGTATTCCTGTACACTATGAAATATCGTTGAGTTTTCTTCGAAAGAAATGGACTCTCTGCCATTTAGTAGAGTATTTATATTTAGTGGATGGAATCTGTGGGTATTGTGAAAGAGTTTTCGCCGTTCGTTTGTATATCTATAACATTGAAAGAAATAATGTTCTGCGTCTTCTATACTTGTTCCACATTCACATTGTGCATTTTCTCTTAATCTGTTTCTAAATAAGTCATTGTGTAAGTTGCTGCAATTATTTCTAATACATGCGTGTACTACTGATAATTTTCTGTTACCATACAAGAAATATCGTGGTACTTTTGGTGCAATAAACAGATCACTGAGTAAAGCGCTTTTAAAACTTGATAATGTGGGTTTGTTTCGAATTTCTTGAGGTAGTTGGTTCCATAAACTTGTTGAAGATGGGATGAAGGATCTAGAGAAAACTTGCGTTCTTTGGTTTTGAATAACAAAGTCGTCGCTGTTTCGTAAAGTATAATGAGATGTCATACCCACAATTGGAGGAAAAAGATTAGTTAGAAACTCTGGTAACATGGCATTCTTGGATTTAAACACAAGAACTAACTTCTGATAGTTTCGCCGGTCAGCTAATGAAAGCCATCCAATTTCAGAATATAATTTGGCAATAGAAACTGGTCTAGTTAAACCACTAACAATCCTTGCAGCTTCATGTTGTATTTTTTCGAGACTATCTTTTTCATACATTGTACAACATTGTTTAGTTTTGATGCCCTTGTTTCAGTTGAAGTAGTCACAGGAGTCAAGTATTTATCTTTATTAAGAGACACTGTGTCAGAGTGTATCTTATAAAAGAAGGTTAAAGAGGACTGCTCGCGACGGGCCTCCAACGATGGCCACTCCAGCTCATCGAGCATTTCACCAACACTACTTCTGTTCCGCCATCGCCTGCAGGTCCATCGGGCAGCCGTCCTTTGAACCTTCTCAACCTGTTGAACCTGAGTTTTAACATGGGGATGCCAAACAGGTGATGCATACTCTAATTGAGGTCTAACCAAGGTTTTGTATGCAACACCCTTTGTCTGCCTAGGTGCAAAAGCCAAATTACGTCTAAGAAACCCTAATGTCCTAGTTGCTTTAGAGGTAATCTCAGAAATATGTTGACCCCAATCAAGGTTATCAGGAAAAAGGGCACTTTATGTAAAAAAAACAGCCATGTAAAAAAGGGCACAGTCATAGGCACTATCTTGTTCCAGAAAATGTACCTGTGGTAAAAGAGCATTTCTCTCAACTTGAAATAAAAAAAAAATCCTTCGCTTACCATTTGTCCTTAATGTTAAATTATACTGCAAGTTTTTCATACTAAGTAAAGAGATATGTAATATATACCATTGGTGACAATAAGTTTAAGTTTTGAAAGGAAGCAGACCACTAAGATCTAAGGCTGTCACGATTAATCGTATAATCGAAGTACTGATTTGCTTGTAATCGATTATTTGATTTTACTACCCAAACTTGTGCCTAAAATAGCTGGATCATTGGCAAACAGTGCAGACCCTGATGCATCTGGGTCTACACTGTTTGCTCAGGCCTGCTTGTTCAAATATACATATGTAAAGTGCAACATATGGTAAGAGTTCTGCTCAGACAGAAAACCAGACAGGTAAAATAATGACAAAAACCTTAGCGATCACTAATCGATTATCGATCGTAATGGCAGGACTGATAATCGATTATCTTTTCAGCTCCGATTAGCCAGCCCTACTAAGATCTGTATATACAAACAATAAGGTTGGTACATGTATGGCTCCCATTTTCTAATACACACCAACACTGATATGACCCTGGTCAGGCACAGTGGTCTTTCACACTTCCAATTGTTTATTTGGTCTCACTTACACTTGTTATCAAAATACTGTCCTTATTTAATTAAGTACAATACTTAAACAGATTAGCTACTAAAAAAGCATCTGAAATAGTCATCATTTGGACAGGTATAACTTTGTTTGTTTTTTGTTTTTGTTTTTTTTTTTTTCTTTGTCATTTTCAGTGATTTTATTTTTTTTTTTATCAAAAAGTAAATGTAGGGCAACATTAATTGTATCTGAAAAAGGGCATGCCACCAGAGAAAAAAAGGCATATCGCTAGAGAAAAGGGGCCTGTCAAGGTAAAGTGTGGTTAGGTAAGCTGACGGGCTTGACATGACATAAAAAGTGTTGACTAGGCCACTAAGCACCCAAATGAAAGACTCTGTTTATCATTTTCAAAAAAACCTTGTTGTTGACTGTTAATTGAGTCTTTGAACCTTCATGTTTATTACTTTCCAGTTGTCACAAACTCAGAGACTGCAATATTCTGAATGGAAGGAAGATGATTTTGGTAAAAAAATTAATATTGGAGAAACAGGGATCAACAAGGAAGAGCCCCACGCAGAGACCCCTCTCCCAGGCGAGCATGAATTTACCCCACCCAAGGGAAAGATGTATGACAAAAAGCCATTTCCAATTGTTTTAGAGGCAGGGAAGAAATATTTATGGTGTGTTTGTGGGCAAAGCAAAACACAGGTGAGAGTAATGTGCGATACAATAACCATTTGCAGGAAAGAAACAACAAAATTCAAGATATTTGCATTATTTGCTGGCTCCCAGCATGCACATTGTCATTATTGGAAAAACAGGTAACCAGACCCCCCCCCCTGACCTTTCAAGGTCAGGGGGGCCTGGTTACCTGTTTTTCCAACAACAGGTAACCAGACCCCCCCCTGACCTTTCAAGGTCAGGGGGGTCTGATTACCTGTTTTTCCAACACTGCTAACATTCAGACTAGGAACCAGCTGATAATGCAAATAAGGTGAATAAACTAAAGTTAGCCCTAATTCTGTTGTTCATTACGATAACATACCCATGCAGAATAGTGCATTTTTCACTTCTCAAAAATGGCTACTTTTCTGACGAAAATCTGTGATATTTTTCTTATTTATACTGCTAATATAGGTTGTGGGTGCTCGTTAGAATCCCCGCTGAGGCAGTTCAAACAAGTACAAAATAATGTATAATCCCCGTAAATGCCAGTTTTCTCTATATAAAGTGGGGTTTAAGCGAGTGTTCCTTTCATGAACTTGCTCACCTGATGACATGACAACCCCTACTTTTGCAAACAGTGTAGATCAAGATTTGATGGCTATAGTCAGCTTCTGACAGGTCTAGTTGCCCTAGCGTAACAGAAATAGACAATAAAGAGAGAAAGAAAAACGTTTATAGTCTTGAAGTATTCTTTTGGAATAAGTGAGCTGAAATAAAAGCACGAAACAATATAATTTTGATAAAACATGGTTTTTGGTAAACAGTGTTGACTCAGATGAAAGCGTGTTCACAGTATTTAAGTGACCTCTGCCCTGAAGCTACTGGTCTGGTTGCAATCAAACTGTCTGAAAGGGCTGAATGATTGTTCAAGGTTTACGAATGGAGTTATCCCTCCTGTTGCCAAAATCTTTCAAAATCTCCTGTATAAGGGCTGCTTGGATTTTTATTTCACAGAAATGTTTCTTCAAATATTGTTAAAACTATTCTTTTAAGCCCCCGCCCATCGGTGCCTGAAGAAATAGATTGGGCTGTATAGTGTATACACTTTGCTTACTCTTTATCATAAAAGGTGCCTGATTGGCATGGAATTTTCAAATACTTTTGATACTGTTTGAATTCATAATAAAGTTTATATTTTAAAAATGTCCTTCTTTTCATATTGAACCACAAAATAGTTTCAATATTCATTTCCAGTATCTCTTACGCCGTTTATCTTTTTTAAAGATATTTCTTGTTTGTTGTTGTTGTTGTTGTTTTTTGAGTAAGTAAACCACTTTAATAATAAGTGCTTGTGCAAAGAAAAAAGTAAAGTTGGAATTTGTAACCAGTCTGCCAAATACCTGTCTAATGCAACAGCGCAACATCTCTAAGAACCAAAAAATTAAATGAATATATAGAGGATATTTGATTTCTTCAGTGTAAGATCGAATTTTATTTCATCGAATGAACACCAAAACTGTTATTTTCACGAGTGGCGTAGCCACGAGTGAAAATAGCAGTTTTGGTGTTCATGAGTGAAATAAAATTTGATCTTGCACTGAAAAAATCAAATTTTCTGTTTCTTACATGCTTCAAAAGGCAATATTTAGCGTCTTTAATGGTGTCGCTCACATTCAGAGAAAATTATCTTTGTTCCTGTTCGCAGACATGTTAAGTTTTAAAAATAAAAATAAGGGAGACAGCGCGTTCGAGGAGGATTGGCGAGTGCAAAAGGCGCGATGTAATAGTGGCAATATCTCAGAATAGGTTAGAAAATGGTGCATTCTGAGAGCTTTTTGAACATTTTTTTGTTTATTCTTTACACTCCTGTTCATGGATAAATAACTAATAAATATTTTAAAATCATTTCTTTGGGAAGATACCTACAAACTAACACCTAGCCATACCAGTGCCCCCATCTCCCCACCCCTGTCCCCGGTGTATAATGCTTCAGCACAAGAGCATATCTTATCATTTATGCCCAGATAGGTCACAAAAAAGTAGCCCAATTGATTCTATATTCCAAGGGCCATCCAATAACCAAAGTTTCAGAAGTGTAGCTCCAGTAGTTTAGAATGTATGGCAGAATAATACTTTTTGACCTTGACTTTGGGGTCATTTTGAGGTCAAAGTCACACCTAAAGTAGCCCAATGTGTTCTATATTCCAAGGGCCATCCAATAAGCAAAGTTTCAGAAGTGTAATTCCAATAGTTTAGGAGATATGGCAAAGTCATACTTTTTTACCTTTGACCTTGGGGTCATGTTGAGGTCAAGGTCATGCCAAAAGTAGCCCAATTCAGTCTATATTCCAAGCGCCATCCAATAACCAAAGTTTCAGAAGTGTAACTCCAATATTAGAAGATATGGCAAAATAATACTTTTTGACCTTTGACCTTGGGGTGATGTTGAGGTCAAGGTCAACCCCAAAAGTAGTCCAATTTATTCTCTATTCCAAGGGCCATCTAATAAGCAAAGTTTCAGAAGTGTAACTCCAATAGTTGAGGAGATATGTCAAAGTCATACTTTTTGACCTTTGGCCTTGGGGTCATGTTGAGGTCAAGGTCATGCCAAAAGTAGCCCAATTCATTCTATATTCCAAGGGCTATCCAATAACAAAAAAGTTGCAAAGAACATTCTAACTGATAAATAAAGTTTCAGAAGTGTAACTCCTATAGTTCAGAAGATATGCCGAAGTCATACTTTATGACCTTTGACCTTGGGTTTATGTTGAGGTCCACCAATAGTATTCCAATGTTTCTGTATTCCAACAGCCATCCAATATCCAAAGCTTCAGAAGTGTAACTCCCATAGTTTAGAAGATATGACAGAGTCATACGTTTTACCTTTGACCTTGGGGTCAGGTTGAGTTCAAGGTCACAACAAAAGTATCACAATACATTGTGTATTCCAAGGGCCATCCAGTAACCAAAGTTTCAGAAGTGTAGCTCCAATAGTTTAGAATATATGGCAAAATTATACTTTTTGACCTTTGACCTTGGGTTCATGTTGAGGTCGAGGTCACAACAAAAGTAGCCAAATATATTCTATATTCCAAAGGCCATCCAATAAGCAAAGTTTCAGAAGTGTAACTCCAATAGTTTAGGAGATATGGCAAAGTCATACTTTATTACCTTTGACCTTGGGGTCATGTTGCGGTCAAGGTCATGCCAAACGTGACCCAATTCATTCTATATTCCAAGGGCTATCCAATATCCAAAGTTTGAGAAGTGTAACTCCAATAGTTTAGAAGATATGGCAAGATAATACTTTTTGACCTTTGACCTTGAGGTCATGGTGAGGTTAAGGTTACCCTAAAAGTAGCCCAATTTATTCTATATTCCAAGGGCCACCCAGTAACCAAAATTTCAGAAGTGTAACTCGAATATTTTAGGAGATATGGCAAAATTATACTTTTGACCGTTGACTTTGGGGTCATGTTGAGGTCAAGGTCACGCCAAAAGTAGCCTAGTTCCATCTACATCCCATGTACTATCCACAGGCAAAGTTTGAAAAGTGTACCTTAACCGGTTTCAGAGGAGATCCATTCCATAGAAACGTGACGGACGTAGGTACACATACATACAGACCACAGACTGACAGGAAAAAAATATACCCGATTATTCTTCGCAAAAGCGGGTATAATAATCAAAGGTTTTGATCAAGTTTCAAGCACAACAACTTTATTCCCCTCCGACTTTTAAGTGCAAAAATACGGTAGATAATACTGTAGTTGTCACGGTCAATAACGGTACTTTTTCAAATTCAAACTAATTGCAGACAGTTAGATACTGATAGTTATATAAACTTGAAGCGCATGATTAACACAAGCTGCAGCCGATATACTCAAAAGATCAAATGTGTCAGGTTAGCGAGAAAAGAGAATAAAGAATGCAGATTAGTTTATAATTTAATGATTCAGCCACAAGACGAGGACCCCTCCATCCAAAACTTTCACACCCGCTCAACAAGCAAGTTCAAGGCGAACATCAATGATCTCCACCACTAAAATCGCCATGAAATCCACCGTCCACAAACAGCAGCTACCGTTTTTCTGCACGCGATCGGAAAATGACGTCATCCCACCCCAGCAACCCCGCAAGTGTTTAATGTTCAATGTTTTATTTTAATGGGGCATAAATGTTTGCAACCGGTAAAAAAAGATTTTCTCGATAGCTAAACGGTTGTGGATAGAGCTGGATAGGGAACGGTGCCTTCCACAATTCCCGACCTATCCCGGGAAGCTTCGTGTCAATCACCAACAACAGCATACAGATGTGTTTACACACATTAAAAACGTTCGACTTTTCCCGCCAAGTATCTGCTATTTTGGCGCCAAAACATAACCATGCACGAGACAGTAGAATAGTCTGTTTTTGTTATGCATATAATTTACCGTTAGATGTAGCTAAACATCTTAGGAGCGATTACATCATTTTCACACTGATTGTGGATTAAATTTTATGACTGGGGGATAAATGCAAATTAGAGCCATAACTTAATCTTATTTTCACACCTTGTCACGCAGAAGATTGTAGGCTTATCGAGAGCACCGGAGGCTTGTGTATACAGTGTAATAATAGAATAGACTGGTCGGTGACAAATACGGTCGGCATTTATAACACGAGTCGGTTAACTAACATGGTCCGTTGATTGAAGGAAATAAACTGTTTACATGATTTACTTTCATTTTTTGGAATCACTTCAAGAAACGCCTGTTTCATTTGTTAATGCCCATCTAAAGGTGCTGAACCGTGTTTTAATCCCCAATAATACTAGACAAAGCATTAATTATTATCAGTATAATTATTATCACGGATTAACTCGGATTTTCCAGCCGGTTTGCACACACGAAAATACAAGCGCAGCTTTTCAAAAATTTGCCCCAAAACGGTATTTTCATTTTTCCGGGAGTTTTATCCTGAATTTCGTGAGGCGTGAGAAAAATTATTTTTTCGGGAGTCTCCCGCGATTTTCGGGAGACTTAACATGTCTGTGTTCGTTTCGCGTCAATTTAGTGGTGTCCATCGTGTTTAGTGGGTATACTATTGGGTGTAAACTAAAAGTTTGCACCTGAGAAATGGCCTGGGATGGTATTATTATGAATGATTAATGAAATAATTGAGAGAGTAGTTTTCCAAAGAAGTTGCTGGCAAGTCTAACGTCGCGCGACAAAAGACGTGACGTCAGCGTCATAAATGACGTCAGTAACGTCCCCGTCACACATGAACGGGCTATGCGTCAATTAGAACACATTTCAGTATTGTTCAGTTATCTGACAAAGATAAAATTGAAATTAGAGTTAGATTTGAAGAAAAAAGTAGTCCCAAACAGTGAAAAATAAAAAATCGTATTTTCACTGTTTGAAACAGTGAAAATATCGATTTATATTTCACTGATAAATCTCTATCATTCATTGAAAAGCATGTAAGAAGAAATAAATGTAATGCTGGAGCAATAGAAAACCAACAGTTAAACTCCGATGGGCCCGCATCAGGCACCAAATGACATTGCTTAAAAAGTTAATGGAAGTCTTTAGGCCAGAGCCGTAATAGAGTGAGGCCTGACCCTCCAGTGTGCAATAAATGAGAAAAGCAAAGTTATCGACTTTGAAGATGCAACGGACAATTTAAACACAGGACATTTTCAGATGCTGTTTTTCTTTGCATCTTAACCCTTATCCCGCTGAATAATTAATTAAGCCACACCCATTTTTGACTTTGAACCAATCAGATTACTTGATGTAATTTATCCTTGCAAATTCACAAACTGAATGTCAAACGGTGTAGATCCTGATCAGATGGCTTCTGAAGAAGCCATCTGATCTGGATCTACACTGTTTGTAAATGTAGGGGTTGTTGTGAACAGCATTCTTCAGAAGCCATCTGGTCTGGATCTACACTATTTATACCCCCGCAAACGAAGTTTGAAGGGGGTATATAGGAGTCAGCTTGTCGTCGTCTGTCGTCGGTCCGTTACAAAAAAGTCTGTTACAAAAAACTTTAACATTGCTCATAACTTCCTTATTCTTTGACCGATTTCTTTAATATTCACACACCACACACCTTGCCACTAGACCTTAAGATTGATATACACAAACCTGACCTTGACCTTTACGTTGACCTTCCTCAAGGTCAAATACTTGTAAAAATTTGTCGTCGGTCCGTTACAAAAAACTTTAACATTGCTCATAACTTCCTTATTCTTTGACCGATTTCTTTAATATTCACACACCACACACCTTGCCACTAGTACTTAAGATTGATATACACAAACCTGACCTTGACCTTTACGTTGACCTTCCTCAAGGTCAAATACTTGTAAAAATTTGTCGGACAACGCATGCGGGGGTATAATTGGTGCCCGTTAGGCGGCAGCTCTAGTTGCAAATGAAGGGGTTGTTGTGTACAGCATGATAGGGGTTAAGGGTCAAAGGTTATTCTAACAGCATACCTATATACGCAATGGAAAATAACTGATTTTATGCTGCAACAAACTGGGCGGAAAAATATGACAAGAAAAGCCACCATTTTATTATGTCACTTGTAGGTTCTTTGACACTGCATGGTGTAACATTTTCTTTCAAAAAGACTTGAATGCATGTTTCAGTCATCAATTTTGGCAGTATTTCTTCTAACAATGGCAAGTGGTTTTGGGGATTTGAAGAAAAAAAAATATTGCTGATTTTCAGTGCATCAGAATCAAAAATGATTAGTTCTAGTGTGCGATTTGATCTACTTTACAACTGACTGCCAAACTGTTTACAACTGACTGCCAAACTGTGAGTGACCCATAATGATCATTAGTAATGGGACAGACGGGCCTAGGCAAACAGTGCAGATTCAGATCGGAGCAGTCTGATCTGGGTCTACACTGTTCACCATCCTGTCTGCAAGTTTTGGACTCCTTGCTTGATCATGAAACAAATTTATTACAACTTTAGGAGAATGACAAGAAGTTCTCAAGGTGTCCAAATTTTTTGGATTTTTACTGTATTTGAATACCAAACAAACCACTGTTGGAGCTGATCTTTTTCCTAAGTGAAAAGCTGATTTGAGCCCGACCACATTTACCTTGAAAACGAGTATCTTCGAGCCTGGTCACACATTCTATTAGTTACATCTATTTGTTTGCATAGGCTTATGATGTCACAGAAGAACTCTCAATTACACTTTCTGGTGTATTGATGTTTCTAGCCACTAGTGTCCATGAAAAAGATGTAATATTATATGACACAGTCTTTTTAGACTGAGCACATGTGGTGTTAAAGGCATTTATTCTTGTAACAGTAGGACACACTGTGTGCCCAAAATTGTTTTATTGCCCCCTGTGATATACTGTCTGTAGCAGATCAAAGGCAGCCCCTAATAGGGTGATTAGTAGCTCTTGTTGAATCCCCTAAGGGGAAAATCAATAAGATAAACCCCCGTCAACAGTTAGTAAACTACTGATTTTTCCCCAAGGAGCCCCCTTACCTGTTGAAGACTGAGGATTTCTCTTCAGTCGCCACTGAGGGCTATATAATATTATGTAATGCAGTGGTGGTCCTCAATAATCAAGAATAAATGCCTTTAAACTTATCCGGCTGAATAATTAATTTAGCCACACCCATTTCTGAATTTGAACCAATCTGATTACTTGATGTAATTTATCCCCCCAAATTCACAAACTGAATTTCAAACTGTGTAGAGCCTGATCAGAAGCCATCTGATCTGGATCTACACTGTTTGCAAAGGTAGGGATCGTCGTGTTCAGCGGGATAAGGGTTAACTGAGGTCATTTTATCAGACTGTGGTGTGTGATAAAATATAGGAATTAACTTTATAATGCACACAGACAAAGCAAGTCAACAGAATACACTTCACCCTTTCTGTTCACCCTTACCCAGCTGAATAAATTAATCAAGTCACACCTATTTCTGATTGTCAGCCAATCAAAATACTTGAAATGTTTCATATGAATTCGCAAACAGTGTAGATTCTGATCAGGTGGCTTCTGAAGAAGAAGCCATCTGATCTGGATCTTCACTGTTTGCAAAGCTAGGGATTTCAGCGGGATAAGGGTTAACTCTATAATGTACACAGACAAAGCAAGTCAGCAGGTGTGTATCTGTTAAGATTCAGACTGTATTGCATGACGGTACAGCTTTTTCACTAGAAGTCTATCAATGGAAAAGTGGATCATTGCTCCATTGAATGCATGTTACTGTACCTGTGACACTAGGTAATCTTGAAGGAGTTTTCAGCTCATTTTAAATTTTCATTATACATGTACATGTAGGAATGAATTTCATTTTTGTACACAGAAAACACTTTTCAGTTTATTAGGGCCCCGCACTGAAAGTGTGGGTGCCCTATAGTAATCACTCTGTCCGTCCGTCTGTCCGTCCACAAATTTTCCTACTCCTCTGATAGCGCTGCCGGGGCCCTAGTCAGTTTCACTGACAGCTCTAGTTTGTCTTCTAACGTATACGTTTTCAATAGTTTCTCATCTTTTAATCAAGCGCTGTTAACATCACTTCAAATATTCAAGGAGCTAACATAGCATCCATATAATACACCACAACACGGGTGGACAATGGACATCAGGGGAGTTATTGCGAAATCGCGTCAACGTAATTTTGCTCCCACGACACATCTGGAAACTCTCTCGATAGTTCCTAGGACCTTGAAATTGCAACAAAGGTACGTACCCTTGTGTGTTTTGATTTATTTTAGAAGAATGAGAGCATAATATAAAATTTTGGTGATGCTAAGCTATGTTAAAATGATTTACCTTTTTAAGCAGGCGGAAAAAATACTGAAAAACATGGTTGCTGAAAGTAAGCGACTGTAACAAAATCGAACACAGGGTAATCTGACTATAGTTTTATGTCAACACGAATGATGCAACTGTTTTGTAAGTTTGCGCTTAGAACGAGATATTTTGGCACAAATTTTGTGTATGTTGGTCCTAATTCACCACTTAGATGTAAAATATTTTATCAGTTCATGTACTGTGAAGGAGTGATGCCAAAATTTTCAGGCGGAGTAGCTCCAACATCATCGCGCCAGCTCCCAAAACACGCTCTTGGTCCCACAAGTCTATCATTCAATCAACCGGAGAGAAGTTTTTAGATTAGATAATATGTCGATTTAAACCACCAGGCAACCGCTAACATCATATAAATGTTACAAGAATGGAATATAACAGGTTTTTAAGGCAAAGAACGAAATCCCATGATGAGCTGGATTGGCCATCGCTGCAGGCCCGTAGTGAGCAGTCTTCTTTAACCTTCTTTAATAAGATACACTCTGATACAGTGTCTCTTAATAAAGATAAATACTTGGCCCCTGTGACTAATTCAACTCAAAGAAGGGCATCAAAATTAAACAACAGTCAATGTTTATTTGTTTGTTTGAATAGGGCTTTCAAGTCCCCGTCAACACTATTTACGTCATTTTGGAGATGTTGCTTCCAATTTTGTGGGACTTTTACCACGCCTACGGAACGATAGAATGCGTAACCATTGGTTAAGAACGTGAAGCAATTAGAGCGACATCCGGTTAGGAATTAGATCGCTAAAAAAGGTAAAGAAACTGTGCAGTTTCTGTGTTTCATAAGTTATATAACTTTTACGAGGAAGTTATTTAAAAAACGGGGAATTACATTCAGGAGCCCATTGATATCGGCATCTTTGGAGTAAATACCAAATCCCGTACTTCACACATTTTGGCTAAATTTAGTTTCTCCTGCTGAAGGTGAACTCAAGCCTTAGAAAACGAGTGGTTTTTCGAGGTGTTTGTTGCCTTTTATTTATTACTGCGCTTTGCTACAAGTTCAGCGTATTAACATGCACACACAATAAACATATATGGTTATATGTGTTGTGGATATTTTGCTTGTCAATGCAGCACTAGCGAGAAATCACCACGGAAAAGGTCGAAAATGGTTGGTTACGCATTAGATCTATAGAAATGATAACAAAACTTGCATCTATAAAGCGGATCTGTTTTGATCTCCACGGCCCCAGAATCACCCGCACCTTGTTCTACGGAACCATTTTTTGCCAACCTGATAAGTAGTGCGCTATTGATTCGATAATGACATAGTATTTTATGGAAACATTTTCAGTCTCCAGAATCATAGTACCGAATGATTTTCACTGACTTTTACGCTGTGTTTGTTTTATCAATGGTCCGGTAATTGCCTGAAAAGAAATTAAACAGGTTTTGGAGTTTTAATTTCTGCGAAGAACTCCTCATCTGCCAAAATTTGCTGGTTAAGCATTCGATCGTCTGGTTAAGCAATCGATAGCCAGAGAGGAGAAAATCTCACCAGTTGCTGCCTAAGTAAATGCCAGCAGCTTACTACAATAAAAGGTGGTCTACATATGATTTCTAAATTATGTTAAAATAACCAGAGAAAGAAAGCCGTGATGAAAAAAACTTTTCTGGACAAGACCATTAAATGTCTGGGTATCATGCTTATCTGACCGAATGACGCACAGATTCATAAATAAGAGGTCATTACTTGCTTTTGTAGAAAACAAAATGGCCAGCTTACGCTTTTTAATGGCGATTAAATCTACATCGTGTTTCTATGGTCAAGCATTAGAGAGCCAGGTTGAGCATAAGACACCCATGATTATAAACTTGGTGCTTATAAAAAATAGAAGTAAAGCAATGATCAGGAATCAATACCAGCTGGCTATCCAAAATGCGATACATACAATCAGTGACAAACAATAACATAAATAAACCGCCAAAGAAGAACCGCCTTGTAACAGTCAGTGAAAAGAATTCCACTGGGAATTGTTCGTCAATCGACCCAAAGGTGCTCAGAAGAAAAGCTGTTCTATGCTTAAGTGCACGTGAATATCACTGACTTGTCGGGAAAACTATTAGAATGAAAATAGTCGCAGTGAGGTCAGACTGTTGTGAAAAACTAAAGATGGTTATCTTGGAAACATAGGATGGGCTTGGCAAAGAGTGTAGACCCTGATCAGACGCTGCAGAATTTAAGAGATTAGTGAAACAGTTTAAGACTATTTCTCCTACCTGTTTTTTTTTTAAAATCACGTTATATTTTGTGCAGAAATGAGAAATATATCACAATTTTTCATCTTAAAATTTTCGTTTTTTTTGGCGATAAAGGTTACATTGTATTTGTATAGGCGTGTTTTCGTAATGATTATTCAAAGAAACAAAATGATGTGGAGAAAACAAATGTCTACAACCTTTTTAGTACTAAATACAATATTATCAACAGTCGGTCGATAGTGAACAAAAAACTGGACTCTTGGCTTAATGTAAACTGCCTAATCACTGCCTAGATACATCCGTGAGAAAATATTGCTCCATATTCAAAACGGTTTCAAAAGTTCCTCATATCTAAACATGATACTGCAGATGGAAGAAAATATTATAACTTGTATGTTCTATCAATTTATTATATCTATATTTTTTCCTCATATCTAAAAATGACACTGCCGATGAAACAAAATGTTATAGCGTGTATGTTTTTAGCTCACCTGTCACGTAGTGACAAGGTGAGCTTTTGGGATCACTTTTTGTCCGTCGTCCGTCGTGCGTCCGTGCGTCCGTCCGTGCGTCCGTCCGTGCGTCCGTCCGTAAACTTTTCTTCAAACGACATCTCCTCCTAAACCATTGATCGGATTTTGACCAAACTTCACAGGAATGATCCTTAGGTGGTCCCCTTTCAAAGTTGTTCAAATGGTTCCGGTCCATTGCACATATAGGTCACAGTAGCCAAAAATAGATTTTTTTCACCGAAAACTTAAAAAATCTTCTTCTCTGAAACCGCAAGGCCCAGGTCTTTGATATTTGGTATGAAGCTTCATCTAGTGGACCCCTAACAAGATTGTTCAAATTATAGTGCTGGGGCCAAAAATGCCCCCTCACGGGGGCCCTTTGGTTTTACATGGGCTTATATAGGGAAAATCTTTAAAAATCTTCTTCTCTGAAACCGCAAGGCCCAGGTCTTTGATATTTGGTATGAAGCATCATCTAGTAGACCCCTACCAAGATTGTTCAAATTATAGTGCTGGGGCCAAAAATGCCCCCGCTCCAGGGCCCTTTGGTTTAACATAGACTTATATAGGGAAAATCTTTAAAAATCATCTTCTCTGAAACACAAGGCTTAGGTCTTTGATATTTGTTATGAATCTTCAGCTAGTGGACCTCTACCAAGATTGTTCAAATTATAGCCCTGGGGCCAAAAATGCCCCCGCTCCAGGGCCCTTTGGTTTAACATAGACTTATATAGGGAAAATCTTGTTTTACATAGACTTCTATATGCAGGGTAAACCTTTAAAATCTTCTTCTCTGAAACCAGAAAGCCCAGGTCTTTCATATTCGATATGAAGCTTCATCTTGTGGACCTCTACCAAGATTGTTCAAATTTTAGCCCTGGGGCCAAAATTGACCCTGCCCGGGGCCCACTTGTTATGCTTTGGATCAGGTGAGCGAACCAGGGCCCTCTGGGCCCTCTTGTATTAAGAAGGAAGATTAGATCATGGAAGATTAGCTGAGGGCCTCGTGGAAGATTAGCTATTACATGTATTTTTGTATGTGCTAAATGTTGCTACCCTCACTGAATAAAGTCCTTACTTACTTACTGACTGACTGACTGACTTACTTACTTACTTCTCTCAATTTATTTAATGAACGCACCTGTCCTCCTGTTTACTCAAAATTTATAAATTTTACAAATGGATTCTAGTTCGTCTTGATTAACATGATTAAGAATACATGGTGTGTCATTCTTGCGCTGTTTGTATTAATAAGAAGTTGGTTTTAGACAATATCTTTATCTTATCGTTTTGACAGTTAGCATAGAACTCACGGGATCTCCGATCTGGGTTATCGATCATGATACAGACATATATTTTGGGGGCATGCGCAGTCCCAGGAGTAGGATATTCCGGCTACCTATTTGCTTTGCAGAGGCGAGCTAAAACAAATACGCCATTCTTTTGCGTTACTATGCCTTTTTTCGCATTACTACGCCTTTTGATTCGCGTAAAAACGCCTTTGATTCGCATCACTGCGCCTTTCTTTTGCATTACTACGTCTTTCTTTTGCATTAGTATGCACTTTTTCGCGTTACTACGCCTTGTTTTTGCGTTACTACGCCTCTTTTGCGTAGCTTCGCCTTCTGATTGGCGTTACTGCGTCTTTTGTTTTGCGTTTCTACGCCTTTGTTGCGTTATTACGTCTTTTGTGTCGCGTTACTACTACGCCTTTACGGTATTTTATTTTCTCCTACATAAGCCAAATAGGCTTTCGTATCTGCAGTGTTAACGATCTTACCCTTAGCCTTTCACGCCTGAGTTTCTTAAACGGGTTCTCTCCATTTTTTTTTTATTTTGGGCAATTCTTGTTAATAGGGGATTTAGTCAAATTCATTTACAGGATGGCGAACAGCTTTGATTCTCGGATGAGACGGATCATTAATGGCCGTCCCAACCGGATATAGATTTAATCGCCATTACAAAGCGTAAGCTGGCCATTTTGTTTTCTACAAAAGCAAGTAATGACCTCTTATTTATGAATCGGCGCGTCATTCGGTCAGATAAGCATGATACCCAGACATTTAATGGTCTTGTCCAGAAAAGTATTTTTCATCACAGCTTTCTTTCTCTGGTGATTTTAACACAATTCAGAAATCATATGTAGACCACCTTTTATTGTAGTAAGCTGCTGGCATTTACTTAGGCAGCAACTGGTTTGATTTTCTCCTCTGGTTATCGAATGCTCAACCAGACGATCTAATGCTTAACCAGCAAATTTTGGCAGATGAGGAGTTCTTCGCAGAAATTAAAACTCCAAAACCTGTTTTATTTCATTTCAGTCAATTACCGGACCATTGATAAAACAAACACAGCGTAAAAGTCAGTGAAAATCATTCGGTACTATGATTCTGGAGACTGAAAATGTTTCCATAAAATACTATGTCATTATCGAATCAATAGCGCACTGCTTATCAGGTTGGCTAAAAATGGTTCCGTAGAACAAGGTGCGGTGATTCTGGGGCCGTGGAGATGAAAACAGATCCGCTTTATAGTTGCAAGTTCTGTTATCATTTCTATAGATCTAATGCGTAACCAACCATTTTCGACCTTTTCCGTGGTGATTTCTCGCTAGTGCTGCATTGACAAGCAAAATATCCACAGCACATTTAACCATATATGTTTATTGTGTGTGCATGTTAATACGCTGAACTTGTAACAAAGCGCAGTAATAAATAAAAGGCAACAAACACCTCGAAAAACCACTCGTTTTCTAAGGCTTGAGTTCACCTTCAGCAGGAGAAACTAAATTTAGCCAAAATGTGTGAAGTACGGGATTTGGTATTTACTCCAAAGATGCCGATATCAATGGGCTCCTGAATGTAATTCCCCGTTTTTTCAATAACTTCCTCGTAAAAATTATATAACTTATATAACACAGAAACTGCACAGTTTCTTTACCTTTTTTAGCGATCTAATTCCTAACCGGATGTCGCTCTAATTGCTTCACGTTCTTAACCAATGGTTACGCATTCTATCGTTCCGTAGGCGTGTTTACCGGACATTGAGATGAAACCAGTGCTTCAGCTGAAGTGCACGACCCGCCAGATGCTTTTAGCTTTATGAGTGTTACCATATATGGGTATGGCGGCCATTTTGGTCATGTGACCTGGACCTAAAACGGTTCCCCAAATAAATGCGCCTTATCGTAAGGAACAAAAATATATCTTATACTTTAGTACTGTTTCTGAATCGTTTGCAGGATAAAATGCATTCTCACTTTTCCAATACAAAAGCATATGTGTCAAAGTTTGACCTAGGCACAAAGAAGGTCAAGGTCAACCCAGGGTCACCATTTTAGCACTTTATGATGGGCCTACGTCCCAGATGCTATTTATCAAGTTTCGTGGAAATCTGCCCAGTGGTTCTGGAGAAGACTATTTATGATGGGTTTTTACCATATGTGGCTTGGCGGCCATTTTGGTCATGTGACCTGGACCCCATGAGCAAATTTTGGTTTCCCTATCCCATAGAGGCTCCATATGAAATTTGACTTGAATCGGCCCAACGGTTTCCGAGGAGAAGCAGTTAAAAAATTATCACATTTTTTGCCTCGGCGAGGCTATACTAAATGGAATGTCATATTTCACAAGCTCATTGGTTAGATCTCATTGATATCTATCAGTATGCCAAAAATTGTTTAAAATTCCAAGCGGTTAAGTCACTATCACAAATTTTCACAAACGGGTTACGGACGGACAGACAGACAGACCATATATGGCTTGGCGCCATTTTTGTCATGTGACCTGGACCCCATGAGCAAATTTTGGTTTCCCCCATCCCATAGAGGCTCCATATGAAATTTGACTTCAATCGGCCCAACGGTTTCCGAGGAGAAGCAGTTCAAAAATTTTCACATTTTTTGCCTCGGCGAGGCTGTACTAAATGGAATGTAATATTTCGCAAGTTCATTGGTAAGATCTCATTGATATCTATCAGTATGCCAAAAATTGTTTAAATATTCCAAGCGGTTAAGTCACTATCACCAATTTTCACAAACGGGTTACGGACGGACCTAAAGAAGGTCAAGGTCAACCCAGGGTCACCTTTTTAGCAATTTATGATAGGCCTACGTCCCAGATGCTATTTATCAAGTTTCGTGGAAATCTGCCCAGTGGTTCTGGAGAAGACTATTTATGAAGGGTTTTTACCATATATGGCTTGGCGGCCATTTTGGTCATGTGACCTGGACCCCATGAGCAAATTTTGGTTTCCCTATCCCATAGAGGCTCCATATGAAATTTGACTTAAATCGGCCCAACGGTTTCCGAGGAGAAGCAGTTCCAAAAATTTTACATTTTTTGCCTCGGCGAGGCTATACTAAATGGAAAGTAATATTTCGCAAACTCATTGGTTAGATCTCATTGATATTTATCAGTATGCCAAAAATTGTTTAAATATTCCAAGCGGTTAAGTCACTATCACAAATTTTCACAAACGGGTTACGGACGGACAGACAGACAGACCATATATGGCTTGGCGGCCATTTTGGTCATGTGACCTGGACCCCATGAGCAAATTTTGGTTTCCCCCATCCCATAGAGGCTCCATATGAAATTTGACTTCAATCGGCCCAACGGTTTCAGAGGAGAAGCAGTTCATAAAATTTCACATTTTTTGCCGCGGCGAGGCTATACTAAATGGAATGTAATATTTTGCAAGCTCATTGGTTAGATCTCATTGATATCTATCAGTATGCCAAAAATTGTTTAAATATTCCAAGCAGATAAGTCACTATCACCAATTTTCACAAACGGGTTACGGACGGACGGACAGACTGACAGACTGACAGAATGACACAGTGATTTTAGGGCACTCTTAGAAATCAACCGACTTCAGTCGGTTGCTTTTTCTGCGTGTCGTGCAATGACATCTCAAACCCTGTCGCCCAATGAAACCAGAAGGCTTATATACATTGGACTATATGACTCACACCGTTTGCCTGGCCCGGCTTAGTCCTTCTAAGCGGCTTACCAGTACTTGTGTGTGGTCAGATTCAGCTCTGTGTGGCAGCACCATGCAGCCCAATCTATTTCTCCAAGCCCCGATGAGCGGGGATGAAAACAGCAGTCAATATCATAGGTATCAGGCCTATAGTGATGCACTGAAGAATTCCTACTTTCCCGGAACTATTCCTCAGTGGATTAGTCTGCCCTCCTCTGTGAAAATTGCCAAAACCGCATAAGTGTTCAAAGCCCTCAAGGTATAGATTGGGACTCAGAGGTATACATTTTAGTACACCTCTGTAATAGATTGTAAACACTTTAAAGAAATCATCCATTGATTTTATTTTGCTAACTTTAGCGAACCACCTAGCTGAGGTAATGATGAAATGTAACAGACTCAGTATCTGATAGACTAGTGGGAACTAGAGCGTGTTTTGGGAGCTGCCGCGATGATGTGGGAGCTACTCCACCTGAAAATTTGCGGCATCACCCCTTCACTGTACATGGATTGATCAATGTTTTACGTCTAAATGATGAATGAAGGCTGACATACACAGAATATGCGCCAAAGGATCTCATTCTAAGCGAAAACTTACAAAACAATTGTTTCATTCATTCGTGTTGACAAAAAACTAAAATCAGAATACCCTGTGTTTGATTTTGTTACGGCCGGTCGCCTACTTTCATCAACGATTTTTTCAATCTTTTTTTGGCCTGGTTAGAAAGGTAAATCATTTTAACATTGCTTAGCATCGCCGAAATTTTATATTATGCTCTCATTCTTCTACAATAAATCAAAACGCACAAGGGTACCTACCTTTGTTTACCATTTCCAGCTCCTAGGAACTATCGCGAGAGTTTCCGGATGTGTCGTGGGAGCAAAATTACGTTGACGCGATTTCGCGATAGCTCCCCTGATGTCAACCCGTGCACAACCTCTTTATAACACTATTGTTGAGGTTTAAAGTAGAAACCGTGTCAGTTAAACAATCATGTTATATCCAAACAAAAATGTATATTTTATGTAGAAAAATGACCATTTTTGTTACAAATGAAAATTCAGATGCCCATGGTCCAGTAATAGAATCCCAGGTTGATAATCTATGTGATATGGAAAAACATATTTATCATATGACGTCGCGTCTGAGAGTGTAATAACGTCATGTAATATTTTCGATAATCCACTAGTGGATTAAATATGCAAATTAGCTAGATACGTCCCGTAACGTTACATGTATGCCGGCCTCAACGACATCGCATTTACTAACAGCAGAATATTGACATTTTTGTAGACAATCGTGAATACAATGCGTTTTAAATGTCATATGATAAATAGAATCTTGCATACGTGCTCATGTATTATTGAATTTATTAAACTCATTGAGGAAAATGGATAAAATGCTCAGCACAGCCTCGCATTTTATCCCTTTTCCTCAACCCGTTTAATAAATTCAATAATACATGAACACTCATGTAAGATCCTCTATGTAATAATCGCCATGTATCAATTTCAGCCATTGTGTGATGGTACCCACAAAGTAGTGTATGACACTCTGAAGAAGGAAAAGCCTTTTAAATTCACGCCACACAGCTTCACGGTTACGGAGGAGAAAAAGTACTGGTTATGTAACTGTAAACAAACAAACAGTCGACCATTTTGTGATGGGACACACAGAAGACCTGATATACAAGCCAAAAAGTTTTAGTTTTTAACATAATCGTGGTTTCAGATAAGGAGGAATAATGAAGATAATTTGGAGATATTTTTTTTTATATCTCCATTAAGGGGAATGGGAAGACGTGGCAGATTTTTCCGCGATTTTTCAAAAGGAGACAACTTTTGGGACTTCCTGCTCGCTTTTCTATAGACCCTGTGCCACTGAAAATGGGGTCTACTCTTAAAGGAAAGAATTTGCTCCTCAGGAGCAGATTCTTTCCTTTAAGAGTTGACCCCTATTGACATGTACTTTTTGGATTCGCCTCAGTGAGGCAGTTCTAACAGTACCCACAGCATGCATTTCCCAACAAGAAATAAGGAAATAAAATTATTTTGGATATTTTTAGCTCACCTGTCACATAGTGACAAGGTGAGCTTTTGGGATCACTTTTTAACCGTCGTGCGTCTGTGCGTGCATCCGTAAACTTTTTCTTCAAATGTCATCTCCTAAACCACTGATCGGATTTTGACCAAACTTTACAGGAATGATCTATAGGTGGTCCCCTTTCAAAGTTGTTCAAATGGTTCCAGTCCACTGCACATCTAGGTCACAGGAGCTAAAAATAGATTTTTTACTGAAAACTTAAAAAATCTTCTTCTCGGATATCACACGGTCCAGATCTTTCATATTTGGTATGAAGCTTCATCTAGTGGACCTCTTGACTTGATAGATCTTGTAAGGTAACCGGGCGCTAAAAGCACATAGGGGCTAGCCCCTAGTTGACCTCTACCAAGATTGTTCAAATTATAGCCCTTGGGCCAAAAATGCCCCCACTCCGGGGTCCTTTGGTTTTACATAGACTTTGATAGGGAAAATCTTTAAAAATCTTCTTCTCTGAAACCACAAGGCCCAGGTCTTTGATATTTGGCATGAAGCTTCATCTAGTGGACGTCTATTAAGATTGTTCAAATTATAGCCCTGGGGTCAAAAATGCCCCGCGCCCTGAGGCCCTTTGGTTTTACATAGACTTATATAGGGAAAATCATTTAAATTCTTCTTCTCTGAAACCGCAAGTCCCAGGTCTTTGATATTTGGTTTGAAGCTTCATCTTGAAGACCTCTATCAAGATTGTTCATATTATAGCCCTAGGGCCAAAAATGACCCCGCCCATGGGCCCTTTGGTTTTACAAAGGCTTATGTAAGAAAATCTTGAAAAATCTTCTTCTCAGAAACTGCAAGGCCCAGGTCTTTGATATTTGGTATGTAGCTTCATCTAGTGGACCTCTACCAAGATTGCTCAAGTTATAGCCCTTGGGCCAAAAATGCCCACGCCCCAGGGAAACTTTGGTTTTACATTGACTTATATAGGAAAAATCTTTAAAAATCTTCTTCTCTTAAAATGCAAGTTCCAGATCTTTGATATTTGGTAGGAAGCTTCATGTAGTGGACCTCTATCAAAATAGTTCAAATTATAGCCATGGAGCCAAATATGGGCCCACCCTGGGGCCCACTTGTTTTACAATCTTATATTGGGACAACCTTTGAAAATCTTCTTGTCTGACACCAGAAGGCCAAGGTCTTGGTATGAAGCTTTGTTTTGTGGATTTCTACCAAGATTGTTCAAATTATAGCCATGGGGCCAAAAATGGCCCTACCCTGGGGCCCGCAGGATTTATATAGACTCATATAGGGAAAAGCTTTAAAATTCTTCTTGTCTGAAACCAGAAGGCTCCAGTCTTTCATATTTGGTATGAAGCTTCACCTTTTAGACCACTACCACGATTATAGCCCTGGGGCCAATATTGGCTCTTCTCGGGGCCCACTTGTTACCATATTGATCAGTTGAGTGACCCAGGGCCCATTATGGCCCTCTTGTTTTCTTATTTTGCCTTTAACCCATTGCATACTAGTGGACTCTTCCATTGCTATATGTTAAACAAGACCATTTGACATATAAGGGGTGGTAGGCCTATTTTTTTATGGAAATTTTTCTATGGCAAATAGTGCAGGCCCTGATGACAGACACAGCATTCTGCGACATCTGCTCTGGGCCTGCACTGTTTGCCAGGTACCCCTTTAGGGGTTTCCAGCCTACAATGGGTTAAAGCATATGTTGTAGGTACTTTTTGGAATTGCCTCAATGAGTCAGTTGTAACATAACCACAACATACATTTCCCAACAAGAAATAAGAAAATAAAAGTTGTTCGGATTATTTTTCTTATTTTGCCTTTTAAAAATGTTGTTGCCTTGTTAGAATTGCCTCAATGAGTACCAGCAACATGTTTCTAACAGGACAGAAGGGAATTGAATTATCTTCATTACAACAAATGTTGTGGATATGTTTAGAATCTCATACGGGCCTCCGTGGCCTAATGGATAAGAGCGCTGACTCTTAGTCATTAGGTCTCTCACCGCCGTGGGTTCGAGCCTCGCTCGGGTCACGTGTGAGATGCCAAGTTCTGCAACGGAAGGTCAGGTGGTTTTTCTCCGGGTACTCCGGTTTTCGCCCACCTATGATTAACGATCGGCTCGATATGAGTGAAATAATCTTGAAAGGGCCGTAAAACCCAAATAAAAAAAAAAAAAAAAATGTTTAGAATCTGTGAGGCAGTTCTAACAGTATCCTCAACATACATTTCCCAACAAGACATTTTTTGGATATTTTTTTTTTATTTTGCCTATAAAAATGTTGTGGGTACTTTTTAGAACTGCCTCATTGAGTACCCACAACATATGTTTCTAAAAAGAAATAAGGAAATTGAATTATTCTCATTACCTCTGCTTGTCTTTAGCTGTGATTTGAGCCCCGCCAAGCGAATTTGTGTCTTCGAGCATTCTGTCATGACAAATTTTAACTGCGCATGCCCAGCCATTCAGAGGGGCCAGGGATATGGCTTTCTGTCGGAAGGTTCCTCTTGATTCACTGCTTGTATGAGGGAGCAGCGAAGGTTCTGGCGAGCTTGCGCGGATGCGCAGGCTCGCCTGAACCTTCGCTGCTGGCATAGGCGATAAGTACCAAAATCGCTTGACGGGGCCATTTAATACTTGTATTTGTTTGATTCAGAGCAAGAAAGGTTGTGATTGAAAAATCAAAAGAGGATGATTCCGCAGTGAAGACGATTATATAAAATTGTGTGTCACTGAGTACATGTACATGTATTTGTAACTATGTATCTTTTGACAGAAAGCCATATTTTAATCAGTATTTTCAGGCTTCATCGCTAACCTTTGTTTGTTCGTTTGTATTGGAGTTTAATGGCCCAGTCAACACTATTTAAGGTCATTTATGAGCCGTTCAGTTTACCTATCCACACTTTTCCTGGGCAGGCTTATACGTAAGCGGTTAACCAGTACAGTGCACATTCTTTCGCCAGAAACTGACAACTGCCCTTCTTGAATCAGCGGAAGGGAGAGAATGACCGTAGAGAAGATTTCATGATAATCTCCACGAAAGAATGTTGCCGACCCCAGCGTGAATCGAACACGCGTCCTCCTGATCACCAGTCAGACGCGCATCCGACTAAGCCACCGAGACTGTCGAACCTGCTTTGTAATTTCAAATATTCATAATTCAGGTGCACTGCTTGTTCAGATGTATCAAACAAACAAAATCAGCAAAAATTGGAAAATAAAATACAAAGGTGTCAACATTCAATTATGATTTTACTTCATTGTCCTGTGGCCAGTTGTTCAAAACTAACGATGTCTTTAATTAACACATCGTCAACCCTTATCTTGCTGAATATTCAATTAAGCCACTCCCATTTCTGTCTATCAACCAATCAAATTACTTGATGTAATTTATTGCTACAAATTCATAAACTGAATGCCAAACAGTGTAGATCCTGATCAGATGGCTTCTTCAGAAGCCATCTGATCTGGCTCTACACTGTTTGCGAAGATAGGGGTTGTCGTGAACAGCAAGATAAGGGTTAAAACTTGGTTTAAAAATGAATTAATTTTGTTTGGTGTTACCGAACTTTCATTTATTTTGGGTCTTAACTTTGGTTCTCTTCTACATCAGGGTCAGGTTGTTCAAAACTAATGATGTCGTTAGTTAATGTATCATTAAAACTTTGTTAATTTAATATGGCAGATATGCTAACGTTTTTGCGGAAAAAATTGTGAGCAGCTTTTGCATCTGCAAAAGCTGCTCACATTTTATTCTGCAAAAATACCACTGTATTAGATATTGTACTGACTAGAAGAGTTAACAATTTTACCACTAGTGAGCACGTTAAGCTAACGATGCTTTGAACAACTGGGCACTAAAAGCTTTTTTGTTTGTTAAACTTCAATTACCGGTATTTGAATATCTTTGGGACAAGGAAAATTTGTTTGCGATATGGGTAGTTTAAACGTAACGATAACACCCGTACATATAACATAGTGCAGTTTCCTTTCTCCGAGACAGTTGCTTTTCTGATGAAAATTTGTCTGATTTTTATGCCCCCGCATCATATGATGCCGGGGGCATATAGTTTTTCGGTTTTCCGTACGTGCGTACATGTGTACATCCGTCTGTACGTGTGTGTGTACGTACGTACGTACGTACGTGATCCTGTAACCTCAGGTTAAAGTTTTTGTAACAGGTAGAGCCTGATTTATGAATGGCATTTGGCGGGGGCATCCGTGTCCTATGGACACTTTTTCTAGTTCTTGTTTATACTTCAAACTTAGGTTGTTGGTGCTCGTTTATGTTGGCAGGATATAGCTTGGGACTGTTACACAGCTTTTTGTGTCAATTTTCAGCAGAGTTATAGCCCTTTAATGACCTCAAAAACTTATTATTGCTCAATATCTTGAGAAAGAAGTGATATTCTGAACTGAACTGTTGCAGGGGGATTTAGTAAGCCCTGGTTATGGCAACTAGTTCAATGGGTTAGCCTTAAACCTAAACTGGATTGCCACAAATGAGTTGTCAAACAATTATGGCCTGAATACTCATTATACCCCCTCCATTTTCAGAGTGGTGGGTTGGTGGGTGGGGTGGATCTGGGATGAATATAGTATCATCCCTCAGCACATATATTAACATATATAATTCCTTTCGCTATCTTGATTCTTATATTAAACACAGGAATATAACCATAAAATATTGGTCAAGTATGATTTAGGGTAAAATCCACAAATTATTATGGGAGTTACACCCCCTTTTTAACTCACCTGAGCACAAAGTGCTCAAAATGAGCTATTGTGATCATGCTGTGACCGTCACATGTCATATCAAAACTGGGTCACTAGGTCAAAGTTAATTAAAACCTTGTTCACCCTCTAGAGGCCACAGTTTTGCTTCAGTGTACATGAAACTTTATCAGAATGTTTATCCTGATATCTCAGGCAGGTTTGAATATGGCTCATGTAGGGTCAAAAACTAGGTCACTGGGTCGAACTTGGGTTCACTTCTAGAGACCATACTTTTGCTTCAATCTTTATGAAACTTTGCCAGAACATTTATCCTGAAGATATCTCTGTCAAGTTTGAATATGGACCATGTCTGTTAAAAGCTAGGTCACTAGGTCAAAGGCTTTAAAACCTTGTTTATTCTCTTGAGGCTACTGATTTGCTTCAATCTTCATGAAACTTTACCAAAATGTTTGTCCTGATGATACCTCAGTCAAATTCAAATATGGGTCATGTCAGATCAAAAACTAGGGCACTAGGACAAATTTCATAAAAACTTTGTTCACCCTCTATAGGTCACAGTTTAGCTTCTATCATCATGAAACTATACCAGAATATCTATCTTAAGCTTGATGATGTCTTGGTCAGATTCAAATTTGCATCATTTCAGGTCAAAAACTAGATCAGTAGGTCATATTTCTTTCAAACCTTGTTCACTCTGGAGGCAACAGTTTTTCTTCAATCTTCATGAAACTTTACCAGAATGTTTGTCTTGATGATATCCCAGTCAAGTTCGAATATGGGTCATGTTGGGTCAAAAACTAGGTCACTATTTCAGATTATCTAAAACCTTATGCACCCTCTAGAGGCCACTTATGCACCCTCTAGAGGTCACAGTTTTGCTACAATGTTTATGGAACTTTACCAGATCGTTTGTCTTGATGATATCACAGTAAAATTTGAATATGGGTTATGTTGGATTAAAAACTAGGTCACTAGGTCAAAAAGCTTGTTCCCCTGCTAGAGGCCTTTATTTGGCTTCAGTTTTCATGAAATTATAGCAGGATTTTTGTCATAATGATATCTTGGTCAAGTTCGAATATCAGATCAGAAACTAAGCCAATACTTCCAATTGCTTTAAAATCTGGAGACCACGGTTTTGCTTTGATCTTCATGAAACTTTACCAAAATGTTTGTCCTGATGATATCTTCGTCAAATTTGAATATAGCTCATATCTGATTAAAAACTAGGTCACTGGGTCAAATTGCTTTAATACCTTGTTCACCCTCTATAGGCCACAGTTTTGCTTCAGTCTTCACGAAACTGTACCAGAATGTTCTTTTTGATGATACATGTATCTCAGTTTGGTTTGAATGAGGGCCATGTTGGCTATAACCTAAGTCACTAGATCAAATTGCTTTAAAAATTTGTTAACCCTCCAGAGGCCTTTGTTTCTCTTCAATCTTAATGAATCTTTCCCAGAAATATGACAATGCTATCTTGGTAAAGTTCAAATATAGGTCATGTTGGATAAAAAAAACTAGCTCACAAGATTAAATTGCTTTAAAACCTTATTCACTCTCTAGAGGCCTCAATTTTACTTAATACTTCATGAACTTAGCAGAATGTTTGGCTTTATTAGCTTGGTCAGGTTTGAATACGAGTCAAACACTAGGTCAAAAGGTCAAATTTCTTAAGAGCCTTGATCACCAATTTGAAGCCACAGTTTTAATGAAACTAAACCCAAATGTTTATCTCGATGATATCTTGGTCAAGATGAAATATTGGTCATACTTGATCAAAAACTAGGTCACAAGATCAAAACTTGTTTATCTTCCAGAGCCACAGTTTTGCTTCAATCTTCATGAAACTTTACCAGAATATTTGTCTTGACGGTATCTTGGCCAAGGTCAGTCATGACTATTTGGGTCCATCTTGGACCTTTTGTGTTGTTTACAGGTGAGCAAGTCCCTGAGCTTTGGTGTCCTATTGATTTGTTTGATTAAGTTTAACGTCCCTGTCAACACTGTAAAGGTCGTTTTGGAGATGTTGCTACCAATTTTGTGGGACTTTTACCCGACATTGAAATGAAATGACATCTCAAGCCCTGTCAACCAATGAAACCAATAGGGTTTATAAGCATGGACGGTCCGGCGTGCACCGCTTTGCCTGGGCAGGCTTAGATCCTCTAAGTGGTTTACCAGTACTTGTGTGCAGATCGGTTTCAGCTCAGCGTGGAAGCATTATGCAGCCCATCTATTTCTTCAAGCCCTGATGGGGGTGTTGGGGCCGTGGTGTTGTATTGACACACTTCTAGTTCAAACAAGATAAGAACCTATAGTGCAGAGTAACACAGCCATTCATCACTTGAAAAATGAAATTATTTTGAGCTAGCACAAATTGGTTACACCCAGGCTATGTGAAAAATCAGTATGGTTGGTGTCCAGTATACATGTACCTTTCTGGTCTAAACTTCCAGTCTGCACATCATGTGATGATAGTCTCATTGTGTGAGTCTCAGAAAGGAAGTTCAGACAAAATAGGTATACGAAACACCATATGAATAGCCCACAAGATGACAATCTGCATTCCACACAAATGAAAGGCTGTCTTATACTTTGACATTTAAACCATAAAATGCCAATCACGACAATTGTTGTCTGCATTGTCGTGTTCTGGTTGCTTTAAAAGTCATTTTTGCAAACAGTTACAGTGTGGACCCAAATCAGACGGCTCCTCTAGGAGCCGTCTGATTTGGGTCCACACTGCCATTTAAGCAAAAATATTTTTTAAAGCATTTGCTAAAAATTCAGCAGACGACATAAGCAGACGACATTTTTAGATGTAGTTTTTCTTAGCCTCTTAAGGGTTAAGAATTTAGCCTTTATCCTGCTGAATAATTGGATTCAGCCACGCATACTGCTGACTATCCACCAATCAAATTGCTTGATCTAATGAATGTGTTCATTTCACAAATGGCATGACAAACTGATGATCCTGATCAGATGACTTCTGATCTGGATCTGCACCAATTGCAAAGGCAGGTTTTGTCATATATTAACCCTTATCCCGCTGAACATGACAATCCCTACCTTTGCAAACAGTGTAGATCCAGAGCAGATAGCTTATCCCACTAAACGTGACAACCCCTTCCTTTGGAAACAGTGTAGATCCAGATTAGATAGACATCTGATCAGGAGCTATACTGTCATGCAGTTTGTGAATTTAACAAATATATCAAGTAATTTGATTGTTTATAGTCAGCAATGGACATGGCTTAACCCATTGTATGCAGGAAAACCCCTAAAGGAGTACATTGGCAAACAGTGCAGGCCCAGATCAGACACCGCAGAATGCGGCATCTGATCAGTGTCTGCACTATTTGCTAACAGAATTTTCTGTCAAAAATAGAATAAAAATGGAAAATTAGGTCTGACACCCCTTATATGTCAAATGGACTTGTCCAACATATAGCAATGGTAGAATCCACTATCATACAATGGGTTAATCAATTTATGCAGCAGGTTAAGGGTTTAGCTAAATTAGCGGCGTCCAAGAGCGAACAGACAGCCCAAATGCTAAGGCATCAGTTTGCTTGAGGCTCAAGAGCTGGCGGGTCCATTCCCTGCTTGGACTGGCAACATTCTTTCGTGGAGATCGATCGTGAAATATTTTCTACAGACATTCTCTCCCTCAGTTTCTGGCAAATGTGCACTGACTTGGTTTAACGCTTATTTATTAGCCTGCCCAGGGAAAGCGTGGTTTGGTAAAGTGACCAGGTCAACATAACCCAAAGAATTTTGACCAGGTTATTAATCTGTGGACTTCTACATTGTTGCCCGTTTGACAAGTCCATTTATCATTTAACCCATTTTGTACTGGAAACCCCAAAACGGGTAGTTGGCAAACAGTGCAGGCCCAGATCAGACGCCGCAGAACGCGGCGTCTGATCTCAGGGCCTGCACTGTTTGCTAAAAGTTCAGCCGTTTTCCAAATAAAATTTGATGAAAACACAACCTGACACCCCTAAATTTTGAAATGGACTCCTGTATATAAGGAGAAAGATTCCATTTGGTACAAAAAGGGTTAAGAGGAATCCACTTTTTATTCCCTTTTCGATGGCAAAACCTGTCTGAAACAGTGTTGACCCTGATCTAGGTCTGCACTGTTTGACTTTGTCCCTTTAATGGGTTTTTCAGTAAGATTGGGTTAAACTCAAAACCAAACAAATGCTGTAAAATTCGACTTCATGAGAGTGAAAACTGTTACATACCTTACACTCAGTCTGATTACTCAAATACATGTACCATGTTACCCAGAGTTGTGGTTCTTGCCCATGCCAAGTTTTTTTTTTTTTTGTTTTTTTTTTTTTTTTTGGTTTTGCTTTTACGACCCTTCCAAGATTATTTCACTCATATTGAGCCGATCGTTAATCAGAGGTGGGGGAAAACCGTGGTACCTGGAGAAATACCGCCTGACCATCAGTTGCAGAACTTGGCAGGACCCAAGCCAGGCTGGAATCACAGCGGTGAGAGACCTAATGATAAAGAGTCAGCGCTCTTATCCACTAGGCCACGGAGACCCGTTCTTGTACCAAAGTACCATCAATAGATCATAAAGAGTGTTGGAGTTATGGTGATCACAAGTTTGTATTGGCAGAGGAGATAACTTAAATGCCATGACACCCAGAGTTGTTATTCTTGCACATGACACACCTTAACCTCAAGTAAAATGGTACCAGTACCATCAATATACAAGGATGTAGTGATTTTACTGTGAGGAGAGACAAGTAAACAACAGCATTGTGGTTTTTGCTTGCTACATGCCATCTTAGCATTGTGTGCAGTTGTACTAGTGCCATCAATGTATTCTGAAGGGTGTTGGAGTGGCAATTACACTAATATTATTTGGGATAATAACTAACACCATGGCAACCAGAACTGTGGTTCTTGCTCATGGCGCCTTTTTAGCTCACCTGTCACGTAGTGACAAGGTGAGCTTTTGTGATCACATTTTGTCCGTCGTCCGTCGTCAGTGCGTCCGTCCGTGCGTCCGTGTGTGCGTGCGTAAACAATTTCTTGTCCGCACGATAGCATCTTCATTTATGATTTGATTTTAACCAGACTTGCACACAACTTGTACCACCATGAGATCTAGGTTCCTTTCTTGAACCAGCCATATCCCATCATGTGTTAAGGAGTTACGGCCCCTGAAAGGGCAAAAATTGCCTATTTTGGTCTTTTCCGCACGATAGCATCTTCATTTATGATTTGATTTTAACCAGACTTGCACACAACTTGTACCACCATGAGATCTGGGTTCCTTTCTTGAACCAGCCATATCCCATCATGTGTTACGGAGTTACGGCCCCTGAAATGGCAAAAATTGCTTATTTTGGTCTTGTCTGCATGATAGATGTTTCATCTATGATTTAATTTTAACTAAACTTGCACACAATTTGTACCACCACAAAATCTCGGTCAAGTTCGAATATGGGTCATGTCGGGTCAAAAAGTAGGTCAGTAGGTCAAATCAGAAAAAAATCTTGTGAAGACACGGGAGGCCACAGTTTTGGTCTGATCATCATCAAACTTGCCCAGAATGATCATCTTGACAATATCTCAGTCAAGTTCGAATATGGGTGTTGTCGGGTCAAAAAGTAGGTCAGTAGGTCAAATCATAGAAAAACCTTCTGAACACACTAGAGGCCACAATTTATGTTCAATCATCATCAATAGCTCCCGCCCATAGGGGCTTGAAGAAATATATGGGCTGCATGATGCTTCCACGCCGAGCTGAATCCGGCCCACACACTAGTACTGGTAAACCGCTTAGAGGATCTAAGCCTGTCTAGGAACCGGGGTGTGAGGCGGACCGTCCATGCTAATAAACCCTATTGGTTTCATTGGGCGACAGGACCTGAGATGTCATTTCATCTCAACGTCGGGTAAAAGTCCCACGAAATTGGAAGCAACGTCTTCAAAATGACCTTTACAGTGTTGACGGGGACGTTAAACCTCAAATCAAACAAAAATCAATCATCATCAAACTTGCTCAGAATGATCATCTTGATAATATCTTGGTCACATTGGAATATGAGTCATGCCGGGTCAAAAAGTAGGTCAGTAGGTCAAATCATAGAAAAACCTTGTGAATACACTAGAGGCCGCAGTTTTGGTCCAATCATTATCAAACTTGCCCAGAATGATCATCTTGACAATATCTCGGTCAGGTTTGAATACGGGTCATGTCGGGTCAAAAAGTAGGTCAGTAGGTCAAATCATAGAAAAACCTTGTGAACACACTAGAGGCCACAGTTTTGGTCCGATCATCATCAGACTTGCCCAGAATGATCATTGTGACAATATCATGGTCAAGTTCGAATATGGGTTATGTCGGGTCACAAAGTAGGTCAGTAGGTCAAATCATAGAAAAACCTTGTGAATACACTAGAGGCCACAGTTTTTGTCTGATCATCATGAAACTTGCTCCAAATGATTATCTTGACAATTTCTCGGGCAAGTTCGAATATGGATCATGTAGGGTCAAAAAGTAGGCCAGTAGGTAAAATCAGAGAAAAAACTTGTGAACACACTAGAGGCCACAGTTTTGATCCGGTCATCATCAAACTTGCTCAGAATGATAGTCTTGACAATATCCGGGTCTAGTTTGAATACGGGTCATGTCGGGTCAAAAAGTAGGTCAGTAAGTCAAATCATAGAAAAAGCTTGTGAACACACTAGAGGCCACATTTTTGGTCCGATCATCATCAAACTTGCATAGAATGATCATCTTGACAATATCTCAGTCAAGTTCAAATATGGGTCATGTTGGGTCAAAAAGTAGGTCAGTAGGTCAAATCATAGAAAACCCCTCTGAACACACTGGCGGCTACAGTTTTGGTCCGATCAAAATGACTTGCTCAAAATGATCATTTGACAATATCTTGGTTAATTTCGAATATGGGTCATGTCTGGTCAATATGTAGGTCAGATTGTTGAAAAACCTTGTGAACACACTAGAGGCCCAAGTTTTGGTCCGACCATCATCAAACTTGCTGAGAATGATCATCTTGACAATATCTGTGTCAAATTTGAATATGGGTTATGTCGGGTCAAAAAGTAGGTCAGCAGGTCAAATCATAGAAAAACGTTTTGAACACTCTAAGAGGCCACAGTTTCAGTCAAATCATCATAAAACTTGCTCAGAATGATCATCTGGACAATATCTCAGTTAAGTTCGAATATGGGTCATGTCAAATCAAAAAGTAGATCAGTAGGTTATTTTGTCATAACTTTTGAACCGTTTGAGATAGAGCCTTCAAATTTCGCATGTAGGTTCCTTCTGACAAGGGCTTCCCACTCATAAAGATTTGACCTGTGACCTTGACCTGTGACCTACTTTATCATTCCTTTTGAACCATATGAGATAGAGCCTTCATATTTGGCATGCATGTTCCTTGTGACAAGGTTTTCTCAGCCATTCAAAACTTTTGACCCATGACCTTGACCTTTGACCTTCTTTGTCATAACTTTTAAAGCATTTGAGATACAGCCTTCATATTTAGCTATAGGTTCCTTGCGACAATGTTGCTTAGATTATCCTCTACCAAAAAGGCTAAAACAATATCACTCGGATGAACAAAATGGCCACCGGAGGTAAAAATAGAAAAATATTGTAAATTTGATTCAAACGGAAACTCCCCCTAAACCCAAAGGCCAATTTGATTCAAAGTTCCCAGGAATGTTGCCTAGGTTACTCCCTACCAAATAAGCTAAAATCACTCTGCTGATGAACAAGATGGCCACAAGAGCTAAAAATAGAATGCACTCGAGACAGTGACACACAGGTGAGCGAACCAGGGCCCTCTGGGCCCTCTTGTTTAGCTTTGTGTACAGTTGTACCAAGAACTATCAATATATCTCAAAGGGTGTTGGAAGTTATGGTAATCACAAGGTTATATTGTCAAGGGAGCTAACTAAAATATCATGGCACCCATAGTTGCAGTTCTTGCATGGTTCTTGCTCACGACATGCCATTTGAACTGTGCCCTTCAAGTCAAACCTTGACTTGGCATCACTGAAATGTAGGTTCTGCACATCATCTAAATATGCAATCCATCAGTTTGAAATGAGAAAACAAGGGTTTTCGGGGTGAACATTAAAGTTTATCTATTTTTTTGTTCGCCCCCGCCCATAGGGGCTTGAAGAAAAATATATGGGCTGCATGATGCTTCCACGCAGAGCTGAATCCGGCTGGTAAACCACTTAGAGGATCTAAGCCTGTCCAGGAACCCTGGTGCTAGGCGGACCGTCCATGCTAATAAACCCAATTGGTTTCATTGGGTGACAGGGCTTGAGATGTCATTTCATCTCAATGTCGGGTAAAAGTCCCACAAAATTAGAAGCAACGTCTCCAAAATGACCTTTATAGTGTTGACAGGGACATTAAACCTCAATTCAAACAAACAAATCTATTTTTTTGCTCTGGCGGCCATTTTGTTCTTGAGTGCAGAACCATTTGTTACTTTGGTAGATGATCACCAACACAACTTTCCTAAGTTTGATTGAAATTGGCCCATGGGTACGGGAGGCATTGTTGTTCAAAGATTTTTCTTTTTTTTTTTGGGGGGGGGGGGGGGGGGGGGGGGGCTCTGGCGGCCATTTTGTTCAACAGAGCAGAAAGATTTAAGCTGGTTTGGAAGGGAGCTACCTGGGTATTATTCCTGTGAAGTTTGGATCAAACTGGCCCAAGGATTTAGGCAGACTGCATTTGGAGAGGAACCATTTTATCTATTTTGGTAGATGGTAACTGATGTTGGATTGGAACTGGCTCACAGGTATAGGAGCAGTTGTCGTTTAAATATGTTTTCTATTTTTAGCTCTGGCAGCCATCTTATTCATCGTGGTGGAACGATTGTAGCTATTTTGGTAAGGAGCCACTGGGCATCATTCCTGTAAAGTTTGAATCAAACTGACACAAGGGTTTAGGAGTTCAAATTAATAGCATATTCACCATATTTGCATTATTTGCTGGCTCCCAGCTTCCACAGTGTCAATATTGGAAAAACAAGTAACCAGACCCCCCTGACCTTTCAAGGTCAGGGGGGTCTGGTTACCTGTTTTTCCAACACTGATAACCTTCAGAACAGATAATGCAAATAAGGTGAATGGCTGACTCTTTTCATAACATATCTGAATTAAGAAAACGTTACACCATCCAACATCAAGGTAACTATGAATGATGTCATGAAACAGATAAAAGGCGGCTCTTCACGTCGCACTCCTCCACCCAGTGATTCATCACTCAGTATATCACTAGATTTTACTATAGGCTATATAGGCGACCAGTCTTAGAATTCTGTTTTAGCTCTGGTCTGGTGGCCATTGTGTTCATAAGAGCCCCTGCCCATAGGGGCTTGTAGAAATATATGGGCTGCATGATGCTTCCACGCAGAGCTGAATCCAGCCCGCACACTAGCACTGGTAAAACGCTTAGAGGATCTAAGGCTGTCCAGGAACCGCGGTGCGAGGCGGACCGTCAATGCTAATAAACTCTATTGGTTTCATTGGGTGACAGGGCTTAAGATGTCATTTCATCTCAATGTCGGGTAAAAGTCCCTCAAAATTGGAAGCAACGTCTCCAAAATGACATGTAGTGTTGACGGGGACGTTAAACCTCAAATCAAACAAACAAAAAGTTCATAAGAGCAAATTGTTGACATTTTTTCTATATTTAGCTCTGGCGGAACAGTTTTAGCTATTTTGGTGGAGGATCAGGAAAGCAACATTCCTATGAAGTTGGAACGAAATTGGCCCAAAGGTACAGGAGGAGTTGTCGTTTAAGGATTGTTCGTTTTTTAGCTCTGGCAGCCATTTTGTTCAATGGAGCGGAACAATTTAAGCTATTTTGGTAGGGAGCCACCTGGGCAACATTTCTGTGAAGTTTGAATCAAATTTACTCAAAGGTTTAGGTGTTCGCATTTAAAGCAATCTCTTGACGACGCATGACGACATTCACAGATCACAATAGCTCACTATGAGCACTTCATGCTCAGGTGAGCTTTTCACCTACTTCTACATTGGAAAAGGTATACTGTGGGGGCATTTGCATGTCATTAATTTCATTTACATTAGATCATTTATATTTCTACACCAAATCAACACGACTAGGTTACCACCCCTCCAAGACTAACGAGAGTCATGTGACAATACACGGTATGGTTAATTTAAAATTGTGCTCTTGTGAAGGCAGGTATATAGAGGTATCTTGCATATCCGGCGCCCACCGCTCGGCTTGAAGAAATAGATTGAGCTGCATGATGCCTCCACATAGAGTTGAAAACCGACCGCACATGGCATGGCTCGAGAAACTGAAGAATCTAAATCGGTCCAGCCAGATTTCGCCAAAAAAATACGGAAATTACTGAACCAGTTTCGGTAATTTCCGTAAACGCCCTTGGTGAAAAACGAACAATCCTTAAACGACAACATAAAAATTGCCAGAGGTTTAGATGTAACTGAAGTGTAGTAGGTGGGGAAAAAATATGAAAATTTTCAAAAAGGGCCTAAGTCTGCTGATATTTAGACCCCAAAACATATTGGTCTAACTATTAAAATAGTTTCAGCTTGGATGGATGCACACTATAATAGTTGGCCGGAAACAGTTTTTTTTCAAAGTTTTCATTGGAGCATAACTACAAAATTCCCCCTAATTACTGCACTGCATAAAAAAATCGTGAAAAATCTACCTAATAAGCCCACAAAAAATTTCAGGTAACATTCTTAGCGGCTGAACTGTCTTGTTCCGCTTCGCAAATTTTGTGAGGAAAAAATCCACTTTCGTAAAACTGACATGCCCTTCACGCGTGATCGCACCACGTTTCTATAATGACAGTGAATTCTTACGAATATAAGCCAGTCTGTTGATTTTATGTGTATCAAAAGGTTTGGGAACCACATTTAAACGAGGAATTAAACTGTATACATATATTAGCCCTTATCTTGCTGAATATTCATTTAAGCCACACCCATTTCTGTCTATCAACCAATCAAATTACTTGATGCAATTTATTTCAACAAATTCATAAACTGAAAGCCAAACAGTGTAGATCATGATCAGGTGGCTTCTTCAGAAGCCACCTGATCTGGATCTACACTGTTTGCAAATATAGGGGTTGTCGTGAACAGCAAGATAAGGGTTATAAATGTCAAATGAATTTGACAGAAATGCAATTGCTGTGGTAAAATATGGTTAAATTGTGGGGCATGTGCCGCAGGTGAACTTGAAAGCGTTTGCCGTTTTTATTCGAAGAGGGGGTTCTGTTAAATGTAGGAAGATTGGAAAGAGACAACATGGATGATTGGAGATTCCTTGCATTTACATTTTTAATAGGGCGGAATAGGATACAAAAGCTTTGCCTTCACTGTTGAAAAAATAATGTTACGTTTTTTATAGATTTTTGTGAGAGCTTCAAGGGAAGGTTACTGTAAGGTGTGCCCTTATGCATTTTTTTTCCCACAAAAAGTTAGGTGCTCACTAATAGGGTGAATACGGTATGCTGTTACCTTAAAACAACATGCACTGCTCCATATAATCATGTAACTATTTACATTTATCTTAATTGGATGTAAACTGTAGGAGTCAGTCAGAAACAAGGTATATGAATAGAGGGACGGACGCCAGACCCCACAACATAATACAGTAAAATTCCACTATTTTTTTTTTTTGGTTTGGGTTTTACGGCCCTTTCAAGATTATTTCACTCATATCGAGCCGATCGTTAATCAGAGGTGGGCGAAAACCGGAGTACCTGGAGAAAAACCACCTGACACCGGCGTTGCAGAACTTGGCGTCTCACACGTGGCCCGAGCGAGGCTCGAACCTACGGCGGTGAGAGACCTAATGACTAAGAGTCAGCGCTCTTATCCACTAGGCCACGGAGGCCCGTATAAAATTCCACTATTAAGACCACCTAAAATTATGACAAATTATGCTTTTAAAAGCATATTTAGGTTTCAGGTACATTAAGACCACTTCTGAACAGTACCAAAGGTGGTCTTAATATAAGAATTTTACAGAATATAACATTTTTCAAATGCATTCATGACTAACTAGCAGGCCATTTAATAGTAAAAACAACACAAATATCTTTTTTTTTATTTACTGGTTTGTACTGTTTGTGTATACTAGACAGAAGCATCTATTCAAAACAACAAGCTTAAACAAATAACAGAACACCCATGGAATAATTGTTTGTTGCACCAAGCTAAAATCACCAAATCACTGTAATCACCAAATCACTGTCATCACTCAAAGACTATACAAGTGTGTTCCCATCATTTGAATGGAGAAAAATGCAGGAAATTTTGAATGATCATTAACCCTTAAAACTACATCTGAAAATGCCGTCTGCTTATATCATGTCGTCTGCTGAATTTTTTTGCAAACTTTTTAAAAATATTTTTTGCATACAGGCAAACA